>SZWC01010918.1:28110-38353 GCA_023375785.1 Penium margaritaceum
CTGTCTATTCAGTTACATGTTTGGTGGTGGTGTTCTACTACTTCAAGTAGAAAACACCTGCCACCAGTTCTCCGCCAGGTTTTTGCCTGGCGAAGATCTGGTGGCAGATGTTTCCTACTATGAATAGTAGAACAACCTCCATGAGAGAACGTCGTAGAAACCTACCTGAAACGATTGAGCGTTCAATTTTTTTGTCAGGTGTATTCGCTTCGTTGTATTTTCGCCTGATATTGGCACGAGACGGAGTCCAGACGGAGTCTGGGGTACTGTCCATAGTTGTACACCTCCTCAGCCACCAGCTCTCCGTGAATTTCGCAGAGAGCTGGTGGTTGAGGAGGTCACAACTAGAACCCCCCGCCAAAATTCTTTGGTACCCGGCACTGCAAAGATTTTTCCGCTTGTACAATGGATTCTGATTGGCCCAAGTTCCGCCCACCCGAGCAAGAGTATTGTGGGTGTGCGCACCGACACTGGCGCATGAGGCCATGCAACCGCAAAAATCATAATTAAAGCAATTAGAAAGTGGATTAGGGTTTGTCGAGGGCTACTAGAAACCTTTACAGCTCGCCAAATGGATTCCGATTGGCCCGAGTTCTACCCAGCCCAGCAGGAGTATTTTAGGTGCGTGCACTGATACTGGTACATGAAGCCGTGCAACCTTCGGAATTAAAATAAAAGCAATTGGAGATAGGAGTTTGGTTTCCTGAGGGATACTCGACAGATTTTCTGGCTCGTTGGTTGGATTCCGATTGGCCCTCATACCACCCACCCTTGCGAGAGTATTTTGGGTGAGCGCACTGACACCGGTGCATGAAGCCGTGCAGCCATTGGAATTATAATAAAAGCAATTGGAAAGTGGATTAGGGTATTCCAAGATCTACTAGAACGATTCTGTGTCTAGTTGATTGGAATCCGATTGGCCTTGATTCCACCCACCCAAACAATGGCATTGTGGGTGCGTGCACTGACACAAGCGTATGAAGCCGTGCACTTGATGGAATTATAATAAAAGCAGTTGGATAATGGATTAGGATTTACCAAGGGCTACTAGAAATACTTTATGGCTCGTGGACTGGATTTCCATTAGCCCTTGTTCGGCCCACCCCAGCGTTAACTTGCTCGGTGCGCGCACCAACACCGATGCATGAAGCCGTGCAACCTTAGGAATAAAAATGAAAGAAATTGGACAGTGGATTAGAGTTTGCCAAGGGCTACTAGAAATATTTGACGGCTCATTGATTATATTCTCATTTTTCCTGGTTCATGCCACCCTAGCGGGAGTATTCTGGGTACGCGCAACGACACCGGCTGATGAAGCCGTGCAACCGTAGGAATTATAATGAAAGCATTTGGACAGTGGATTAGGGTTTGCCAAGGGCTACAAGAAAAAGTTTATGGCTCGTCGATTGGATTCCGATTGGCCGTGGTTTTGCCAACCCTTAGACGAGTATTATGGGTGCGCGCACCAACACCAGCGCATGAAGCCGTGCACCTCTATGAATTATAACGAGAGCAATTTGGCGATGGATTAAGGTTTGCCAAAGGCTTCTAGAAAGATTTTATGGCTCGTCGATTGGATTCAGATTGGCCCTCGTTGCGCCCACCTCGGCAGGAGTATTCTGGGTGTGCGTACAGACACCGGCGCATCAAGCCGTGCAACAGTAGGAATTATAATAGAAGCAATTGGAGATTGGACGAGGGTTTGCTATGGGCTACTGGAAAGATTTTATGGCTCATTGAATGGATTCCGTTTTGCCCTTGTTCCTCCTACCCTAGCTATAGTATTCTTGGTGTACGCATCAACACTGGTGCATGAAGCCGTGCAACCTGAGAAATCATAAAAAAAGCGATTGGAGAGTGGATTAAGGTTTCCTGTGGGATAATACAAAGATTTTATGGCTTGTCGATTGAATTCTGATTGGCCCTGGTTTTGCTTACTCAAGCAGGAATATCGTGGGTGTGCGCACCGACACCGGCACATGAAGCTGTGCATTCTTAGGACGTATAATAAAAGAATTTAGGCAGTGGATAAGGGTTTACTGAGGGCTACTAGGAAGATTTTATGGCTCGTCGATTGGATTCCTTTTCATCTTGGTTCCACCCACCCCAGCGAGAGTATTGTGGGTGCACACACCGAAACCGACTGATAAAGCCCTGCAACTGTAAGAATTGTGATAAAAGCAATTGGACATAGATTCGACTTTGCAAAGGGCTACTAGAAAGATTTTAAGCCTTGTAGATTGGATTTTGATTGACCCTAATTCCGCCCACCCTAATGGGAGTGTCATTTTTGCGCGCACGGACGCCAACGCATAAAGCCATGCAACTATTCGAATTATAATAAAAGCAATTAAACACTACATTAGTATTTGCTGAAGGCTACTAGACAGATTTTACAGCTCGTCCATTGGATTCCGATTGGCCGTGGTTCCGTCCACCCCAGCGTGAGTATTGTGGGTGCGCACACCAAGACCAGCGCATGAAGCCATGCAACCATACGAATTGGAATAAAAGCAATTGGAAAGTGGATACGTGTTTTTTGAGGGATACTGGAAAGATTTTTTAGCTTGTCAAATGGATTCCAACTGGCCTTGGTTCCACCCATCCTTGCAAGAGTATTGTGGGTGTGTGCACCGACACCGGCGCATGAAGCTGTGCAACTATAAGAATTAAAATGAAAGAAATTGGATCGTAGAATACGGTTTGCAGAAGGCTACTACAAAAAGTTTAGGCCTCGTCGATTGGATTCTCATAGGCCCTGGTTCGGCCTACCCCACGGAGACTATTGTGGGTGCGCGCATTGACACCGGTGCATAAAGCCGTGCAACCATCGGAATAATAATAAAATCAATTAGAAAATGGATTAGGGTTTTCCGAGGGCAGATTTTACTAGACAGATTTTACTGCTCAGCGATTGGCTTCCAATTGGCCCTGGTCCGGCCCACCTTTGCAAGAGTAAAATGGGTGTGCGCACTGACACCAGCACATGAAGCCGTGCAACGGTAGGAATTGTAGTAAAAGCAATTGGATAATGGATTAGGGCTTTTTTGGGCTAATTGAAAGAGATTGCGACTCATCAATTGGATTCCGATCGGACCGAGTTCCGCCCACTCGAGCGGGAGTATTGTGGGAGCGCGCACTGACACTGGCGCATCAAGCCGTGCAACCACAAGAAATATAACAAAAGTAATTGGACACTGGATGAGGGTTTGCTGAGGGCTACTAGAAATAATTTATGGCTTGTTGAAAGGATTCCTATTGGCCCTTGTTTCGCACACCCCAGCAGGAGTATTGTTGGTGTGTGCACTAACACCGGCGCATAAAGCCGTGCAATCATAGGAATTATAGTAAAAGAAATTAGACAGTTGATTAGGGTTTGGCAAAGGCTATTAGAAAGATTTTATGGCTCTTTGAATCGATTATGATTTGCCCTAGTTCCACCTAACCCAGCGGAAGTATTGTGGGTGCGCACACTGACATCGGTGCATGAAGCCGTGCAACCGTAGGAATTATGATAAACGCAATTGAACAGTGGATTAGGGTTCACCAAGGGCTACTTGAAAGATTTTACGCCTCTTCAATTGGATTCCGATTGGCCCTGGTTCCACCCACCCGAGCGGGAGTATTATTGTTGCATGCACCAACAACGGCGCATGAAGCTGTGCAACCGTAGGAATCATATTCAAAGAAATTAGACAATGGATTAGGGCTTACCAAGGGCTACTCGAAAGATTTACCAACTCGTCCATTGGATTCCGATTGACCCTTATTCCGCTGACCACAGCGAGATTATTGTGGGTGCGTGAATCGATACAAACGCATCAAGACGTGCAATTGTAGGAATTATAACAAAAGAAATCACACAGTGGATAAGGATTTTCCAAGGGCTACTAGAAAGATATTACGGCTCATTGAATGGATTCCGTCTGGCCCTGGTTCTACCAAGCCCACCAATAGAGTTCTTGGTGCAAGCATTGACACTGGCACATAAAGCCGTGCAACCATAGGAATTTTAACAAAAGCAAATAAACAATGGATTAGGGTTTGCTGAGGGCTGCAAGAAAGATTTTACCGCTTGAAAACTGGATTTTGATTGGCCCTGGTTTTGCCCACCCCAGCGAGAATATCATGGGTGCGTGCACCAGTAACGGCGCATCAAGACGTGCAACTTAAGATATTATAATAAAAGGAATTAGACAGTGGATAAGGGTTTTCCAAGGGCTACTAGAAATATTTTACGACTTGTCAAATGCATTACAAGTGGCCCTGTATCTGCCCACCATAGCGGGAGTATTATAGGTGTGCGCGCTGACATGGGCACATGTAGCTCTGCAACTGTAGGAGTTATATTAAAAGCAATTGGACAGTGGATTAGGGTTTGGCGAGGGCTAATAGAAATATTTTATGGCTTTTCCATTGGATTCCAATTCGCCCTGGTTCCCCCCCACCCCAACCAGAGTATTGTGGGTGCCCGCAGTGAAACCGGCGCATGAAGCCGTGCAACCGTAGGAATCATAAGAAAAGCAATCAGATAGTGGAATAGGGTTTTGCAAGGGCTACAAAAACGATTATACAGCTCATCGATTCGATCCGGATGGGCCTTGGTTCCACCCAGCCGAGCGGGAGTATTGTGTGTGCGTGCACTGCCATTGGTGCATCAAGTCGTGCAACCTAATGATTTATAATGAAAGTAATTGGACAGTGGATAAGGGTTTGCCAAGGGCTGCTAGAAAGATTTTACGGCTCATCACATGGATTCCGATTGGCCCTACATTCCGCCAACAATAACTGGAGTCTTCGGTGCGTGTGCACAGACACAGGCGCATGAAATCGTGCAACAATAGGATTTATAATTGAAGGAATTAGACAGTGAATTAGGGTTTGTCGAGGGCTACTGGAAAGATCTTTTAGCCCATTTATTGGATTACGATTGGCCCTGGTTCCGAACACCCTAGCGTGAATATTGTGGGTGTGCGCATTGACACTGGCGCATTAAGCTGGGCAACCATAGGAGTAATAATAAAAACCATTGGACAGTGGATTAGAGTTTGGCGAGGGCTATTACAGATATTGAACGGGTCTTTGATTGGACTCCATTTGCCTTGGTTCCGCCCACCCAAGAAAGAGTATTGTGAGTGCACGCACCGACACTAGCGCATAAAGCCGTGCAACCGTAGGAATCGTAATGAAACGAATCGGACAGTGTATTAGTGTTTGGTGAGGGCTATTAGAAAGATTTTACGGCTCGTTCATTGGATTCCAATCGGCCCTAGTTCCGCCCACCCAAGCGATATTGTTGTGGGTGCACGCACTGACACTGACGCATGAAGCTGTGCAACCATATGCACTATAATGATAGCAATTAGACAATGGATTAGAGTTTACCAACGGCTACTAGAAATGTTTTATGACTCATCAATTGGATTTCGATGTGGGCCTACTTCTCCCCAACCGTATAGGAGCATTGTGGGTGCGAGCACCCACACCAGCACATCAAGTCGTGCCTTTATACAAATTTAAATAAAAGCAATTTTACAGTAGATAAGGGTTTGCCTAGGGCTACTAGAACGATTTTTTGGCTTGTCGAATGGATTTTGATTGATCCTAGTTCCACCCACTCTAGCAGGAGTATTTAGATGCGCAGAGCGACACCCACGCATCACCCCATTTAATTATATGAAAAATAATAAAAGCAAGTAGACCGTGGATTCGGGTTTGTCCAAGGCTACTGTAAAAGGTTTATAGCTCGTCGATTGGATACTGATTGGCTTTGGTTCCACCCACCCCAGCAAGAGTATTCTGGTGGATACTGAGTTGCATACTGATATTTGTTCACAATGCCTTTAAGTAGCATTAATTACTAACACATACAAGCAAGCAAGTAGGGAGGTACAGAGGACGTTTAGCAAGAATAGCAAGAGAGGAACAATTGGTGACAAGTGAGAAGCTAGCAAGGTGATGTAAACCTTGTTGACCAGGCCACCCATGCAAGGTTCTCGACATGAGGCCCGGACGCAACCCAGGGATCAAACCAAACCCCAGAGCAAACCAGCTCCAAGCGGTTTCTCACACGCTGGTGCATGACACACAGACCAACTTTGCACACATCACATGAAGTAACAATGCACACAACAAGCAGGAGGTGATGAAATCAACCAGGGTCATCACGTGCACGCAACATGCCAATTGCATGCACGACAGCCTTGAACATTCCATTGCAAAGAGCTTTAGTGAGAAAGTCTGCACACTACTGACAAATTTTGACCCAGAAAACTTTGATTTCTCCTGCGGCAATGTGCTCGCGAACAAAGTGGTGCTCAATGTTGATGTGCTTGGTGCGTGAGTGATGCATGCCATCATGTTCATCTATTTTCCTAGTGCTATAGTTGTTGCAGCACAGTGTGATGGAGAAAATGGGCACACGAAGCTACTCAAGCAAGCGCGACAGCCACAGAATCTCACATGTACCTGATCCAACTGAAACATACTCAACCTCACAGGAACTGCAAGCAATACATCCCTGTTTCCACTCTTCCAAGATACAACAGTCCCACCCACAAGAAAGATGTAGCCGGTGTGACTATGTGTGTCTCTTTCATGAGCCTAATCATTGTTAGTGTACCCGTCAGCCACCACAGAAGGCTATGATCTGTAGCAAACTCCTATTCGCGCATTAGACAGTCCATAGCGGATGATACGTCATGATTCCTCAAGGTGCCTTTGACAAGGCTGCTCTGAGAACTGAGCAAGAAAGTTGACCAAGAAGGCAACATCCGCTTGAGTGGCAGTGGCAAGATACAACAGTGACCCGATCACGCTGAGGTAGTCGGTAACATCAACAGGCTCACCCAGCTCAGATGTGTCACATGACTTCAGCAGACGCTAGCCGGCTGGAGTCATTGGGGTGTATGTACTCGGGGTATCAGCAAGCAAGGAGGCAAAGCGCTCCCCACGGCTACAAATGTAGGCAGCCTTGTGAACATGCAGAGTGCGGCGCTGACGGTCACGCCCGAGCTCCATGCCGAGGAACACTCNGAGCAAGAAAGTTGACCAAGAAGGCAACATCCGCTTGAGTGGCAGTGGCAAGATACAACAGTGACCCGATCACGCTGAGGTAGTCGGTAACATCAACAGGCTCACCCAGCTCAGATGTGTCACATGACTTCAGCAGACGCTAGCCGGCTGGAGTCATTGGGGTGTATGTACTCGGGGTATCAGCAAGCAAGGAGGCAAAGCGCTCCCCACGGCTACAAATGTAGGCAGCCTTGTGAACATGCAGAGTGCGGCGCTGACGGTCACGCCCGAGCTCCATGCCGAGGAACACTCAGGCCAGGCCCAGGTCTTTCATTTTGTAGTTGGACTGCAAAACTTTTTTCACTGATTGCACTGCTACAAGACTGGGTGACGCAATGAAAAGATCATCCACATAGACGGGTATGGCCACAAAGGGCTACAAGGGCCAACTCAAGAAGAGTGCCGGGTCAATAGTGTTGCGACAATGTCCTCCTCCCACGAATGTGGAGGTGATCTCCTGGTTCCAGCAGCGCGGGGACGGTTTGAGCCTGTAGAGGGCCTTACGCAGCTGCTAGACCTTATCTGTGCCATCAGTGAAGCCTGGTGGCTGTACCACTTAGATCGCCTTATCCAGTTGTCCGTGCAAAAACACATTATTCACATCCATTTGTTCGTGTTCCCAATCGTGTTGACCGACCAAACTGAGAAGTGCTCTGGCTGTCTTGTAGCTCCCGACTGGGGCAAACGTCTCATCAAAATTGACGCCGGGTACGTGTGAGAAATTCTTGGTGGTGAGACAAGCCTTTTCCGTCCTGCTATCAGGGTTCAACTTGCGTCGAAACAAGTTGAAACAGCCTTGCGACCTAGTGGGAGATCGACAAGCTCAAATACCCCGTGTTCCTTGACTGCAATGTGTTCCATATGCATGGCGTTCTCCCAACAGTCAGCATCAGCTGCCTCCCTTGCCTTGCGCATAGTGACTCGCTCCGGTGGGAGTGGGGAAAGACCACTCACTCAAAAGCAAGCAGCAACATAAAATGCGTCGGGTGCATCAATGGCATTGTGAAACTCATGCGCTAAAAGAGCATAGCCCACAGCTGAGTTGTAGTGGAAAGCACTCACAGCAAGAACAAGTGCATCCAGTCCAATAGGTCTGGCAGTGGAGTCAGCTATAGTGGAGGATGCGCTGGAGCGGGTACAATGCTGAGGAGGATCTGTGGACTGTGAAACAGAATGCAACGGAAGGGAGCGAAGCCTCCCTCCGCAGGTATACAGGTCTAACCAGACTAGGGGGGCGTCAGTGAAAGGGGGGGAGGGGCTCTGACTTACTAGTGGACGCCGTCAGTTGCAGGAAAGGTGTCGGAGGAGAGTTAGAAGCAAGTCATTTGGAGTTCTGCGCCGGTGTGTCTGCAGACCCTGGCGTATCGCTGAGAGGTGCCGACAAGGACTCACATGAGACAGAGGGAGGAGGTGAGGGGCTGGGAGGTGTGTATGACAGAGAGGTTCCAGAGAGAGGAGAGGCCTCAGAAGAGGGAGGGACAGTGGAGGAGGACAGGACCAAATCAGGGACCGTAGACGAGGACAGGAATGAGCCAGACAGAGCTGGTGAAGCCCCTGTGAGATTGGAGGCTGAGACAGACCCACCCCTCCCAAGCCGACAGAGCAAGGATAGGGAAGAGGGAGGAGCAGACGTCACCTTTTTGTTTGAGAGCAAAAATTCAGCACATGCAAGAGAAATCATCAGTGAGACAGAGAACATAGCGACCAACCCCTTCCAGAACGTCATGAGACGATGGACCCATGAAGTCAGCATGTAAGAGATCTAGAGGGTGAGACGTGCAAGATTCAGAGGTGGAAAATGGACACCAATGCATTTTTCCTTGAGTGCAGTCAAGGCAATCAAGGGGGCACAAGGCAGGGAAGATAGCAGCATCAAGACAATCCGAGGGAAGTGTACAAAGCAAGCTGTCAATGGCTACAGTGTGGATGTGGCACAAGCGTCGGTGCAAGGGCTATTCGTGCACAGCAGTGAGAGAGCAAGCAACATGCACGTGGGTAGAGGTAGCAGGAGTGGGAGCAAAGACTAGAGCACGAAACAAGCGATTACAACGTGTGCCCTACAGCAAGATGCGGCCAGAGGTGCGGTGAAAGATGCAATGCCGCGACTAGAGGAGAAGTTCATGCCCTGGTCGTCAAGCGTCATGAGAGAGAGAAGACTCGGCTCAAGCGATGGAATGTAAAGCACGTCAGGTAAGAATAGTCCCCCCTCTAGGCTGACAAAACAAACAACACCAACCCCTTGCACAGGAAGCAGCTGTCGAGAGTCGGTGCAAACATAGTGAACAAAGCCAATAGGACCGAGAGAGACAAAGAAGGAACGAGACGACGTCATGTGGTGGGTGGCTCTTGAGTCAAGAATCCAAAAGCCACCCAATGCATGAACAGTTGAGGGGTCACGAATCANAGCAGTAACGGCAGTGTGGGGGGCAAGACGCTTGCAACAAGCAGCAAGAAAGTGGGGCAATCGGGTAAATTGCCAATCCTCAATCCACGGTACATCCACAGAGTGACGCCCAAGAACAAGACCGGACGCTGGACCATGCAACTGATCATAGAAAATGCACGCAAGTGACTCTGACCCAGAGAGACCACTCTCATTTCCCTAATCACAAAAGGTGACGTGGGTGGACGGCGTAGGAGAGGGAAACATCCAACTGGCGCTCTTCCTCAGAAGGGTCTGGGGTGATGACAACCGCGGTGGAGGGGCGCTCAGGCGAGTGCATAGGAGAGGCCCAGGTAAGAGGCAAGTAGGCACCGGATGGGGGACCATAGTAGACTGGTCCCCCATACCTCTGGGGCCACCCCGAGGGGTAGGGGAGTAGAGGTGGTGCAGCAGCTGCGCTATAGGCGGCAGCGTCTGCCGCAGTGGAAGAGTCGCGACTGGACAACCCTGTGGAAGTGGTGCGAGAAGGATTTGCGGTGGTGCTAGAGGTGCACGCCCAATGCACCTGCATAGAAGATGCAAGAAGTTTGTTCTCTGGGGGTGCCGGACACTTTGGTGCAGAATGCCCGGTTGCACCACATTTCCAGCATGTGAGATTGTTGGGAGAAGGTGTGGACGAGTTGGCACCGGTGGAGCCCTTCCCCTTGCCCCGACTGCCCTACCCGCTTGCACCTGAGCTTCCGGGCCCTTTCCCTCTTCCGTTCCCATGGCCGACCCCCCCCCCCC
>SZWC01010918.1:47383-58447 GCA_023375785.1 Penium margaritaceum
ATCGTTTTGGTGCTCCCCTGCTCTAACAGTCACTCACGCGCTGCAATCACCTCCCACTGCAGCATCACTACATGCTCCTGTAGGTCAGTGTAATCTGCCTCGCACATGTGAAGGTGACCCATGTTTGCCTCGCATAGGATCAACTGTGCCTCACTGGATGCTGCACCTGCAAAGTGCAGAACTTGTGAGTACAACTCCATCTACGTCTCTGTTGTTGAAGGAGATGGAGCTAGTGCCGATGCATCCACTTAAACAGTCAACCAAACTCAGAACATGCTGAGATGCTGCACACTTGGATGAAGCAAAATGTGGCGCATCCCCACCACATCTCATGCCTGTTGTACGAGGGGTGAGTGGTCGCATGCCTAGAGAGAAGGAGAAGGCAGAGTCGTCGGAGTCTACAAAGCACGTGGAAATGTCGTCCGTGCAGCTACTGCCACTCTCAACGTCGATGTGATCAGCATGGTCACCAAGGGATGAGCAAGCGAGGGCACAACTCAGCTCCTGCTGACAAGTCGACTCCATCCGCGTGGTTGGATCTGCAACACTGTCCTCAACTACCGGCGTAGTAGACACACCTCTACAGGGATTCAGCTTGACAATGCCCGTTAAGGCGGCCAGCAAGCGCAGCTGGCACTCATGCCCCATCTTGCCGAGAAGACTAGTCACTGTCACCCGCTCAATGATGGAGTGAGGTCCATCATCTAAATCAGTCATGTGTGTCGCTGCTCCGCCGTGTGTGCTACATCCTGCAGACTCTGGGAACATGGGCAACTCTTGACGCTGAATCTGATCCATAGGTTGCGCCGATGACAAGGTCAAACCTATCATGTCTGCTGCAGTACATACCCTAGTGACATCTCTCAGTGATGCTGCTCTCAGGAATGCCTCAACCACTAAAAGAACAGTTGGTCCCCTCAACTCCTGCATTGCGACCGCTGCCAAGCTAGTGTGAGCCTCATGCACCAACGCCCCCGAAAGTCTGTAAGGGTTATCCCGAGCCGTACAAGACTCCTGTGCCACCATCACATTGCCACCGGTCAGAATCACGAGTGGCACCACCCAGGGATGCGGGTTCTGTACTCCTCCTGATACAACCTAGTGCTACTGAACATCCGGCTCCTGCCCCAGCGTGGATGTTGACCTCAATGACACGCATGTCTCATGCACTGTAACCTCCACCGGGGTGGTGTGAGCCTACTGCACAAACTCCGGTAAAAGTCCGGTAGATGCATCGCTATCCGTACGGCACTCCTGTGCCACCATCAGGCTGCCACCGGTCGGAGTCGCGAGTGGTACCACCCAGGGACAACGGGCCTGCACTCCTCTTAATGCAACCTGCTGCTGCAGAAGATGTGGATCCAACCCGGATGTGGAAGTCGAGCTCGATGACATGCAAGTCTCCACCATGAACATCATGTCCGATCAAACTCCACATCATGTACTACCACTATATCATCTGCATCTGCCTGAGCTGATGCTAGGCACTCCGGTATGGCAAGGGTGCGCATCCTCTTGTTGCGCTCACAGCAAGGAATGCGCGGTGTCAATATTCCCCCATTGACAGGTACAAAAATGGAAGCCGAGGAGGTGGATGATATGTCAACACCAGCCCGAGCATGGCATGCGGAGCGCTAACGCTGACGTCGCGTGCACACACAACTGGACTGAATACATGAACACATGTCATCTTGAGATAGCGTAGTGGTAGTAGGAGAGTGGAAGAATGAGAGATGGTGGCAGCCTAGAACTAGCCAGAAATTGGAGGTGAAGGGACACCATCGCATGAGAAAGGAGGAAACGATGAAGGAGATGTCATCAAAGAGGTTGTTGACAAACTAGTAGCAGAAGCACGCTCCGCGACGACAAGGTCACAAAGCTAATGTACCATCCGTTTGAGACCATTGATCTTGGCAAATATGGTCGCCAGAGGTCCAGCTATGGGATCTACCAACGTTGGCAACTCCTTATGCTGTGGAAGACCCATGCTCAGACAAGGCTGAAGCCATGGTGGATGCCAGCCGCGAAGGCGCATCGAGCAGCAACGCCAACCATGACGTCCATCACCATAGTAGTAGCAGGCAAACGCGCAAGACACCTGCTCAGATGTCTGCAACTCATCTTGTGCAACAGACAATGGATACATGCCGAGGGTACATACTCCCGGTGGTAAGAACGAAGCCACAAGAGTGGATGAGACAAATAGACACCGTCACTCCTGTATGTCACGGCGTCAAGGTCAACAAGTGTAATCAGACGCGATGTGATACACTACCACAGCACGCCTAGAGAAGGGAGTCCGACTAGCTGCGGCTACTAGTGCTGCTGCCACAAATGGAGTACAACTTACTCCAATCACAGAAGGTGTGTCGGCTGTAGATGTAGTTGTTGCTCCAAGCGGTACACAACCAAGCCCTCAAAGATGGAAAAACCCAAATAAGCCGTTGATTCTACGGATTTAAGTGCGGGGACCAATCCACGGGCCCCAGAGAAATGCTGGTCCACAACGCGTCTCGAAACAGAAGTCGCCGCCGGCGACAGTTCGCTGTCGGCTAGGAAGGAGAGACAACAAGTGCTCTTGCACCTGCTTTGCACTATGCAGACGTCACCATTCCGCCGCCACCGTCGCTGTAACTGTGGAAGCTGCTGCCACGGGTGATGTTGCAGCGGCTGCTAGACGGGTTGCTTCTACGGTTTTCAGTGGCAGGTTTCCATAGAATTTTTTCTCTCTTTTTCTCTTCTCGCCCTCACCCCTCCTCTTTTTTTTATTTGCCTCAACTTCTTGTTTTTTTTTCTTCTCGTCCCCCGTATTCTTGATTGCCCCTATTTTTGGGAAATTGAGGAAATAAAGGGTGAGGGGGGGTGTCCGGCTGGCCCCCCCTCCAGTGCACGCTCGCTCACTTGCTCCCTTGTGCAAGCGAATGGGGTGTGTGCAAGGAGCAAACGGACAAGGGGGGAGAAGGGGGGGCTTCCGCCCCTCTTTGCCATCGGTCCCCTCCGTCGGCCAGCCGACGGGGCCGACAAAGCCAAGGGGGCTCACGGGCCCCTCCGAGGGGCCCTCGAGAGGGGAGGCTCGACGTGCCCAACAGGCCCCCTCCGAGGGTGCCACTCCATGGGGGCTTAAGGGGGCCCCTCCGAGGGGGACCCTAGGAGGTTGGCCGCGAGGTCCTTCGGTAGCAGCAGCTGTGGCAGCGGGTGCACTTGCGGTGGTTGTTGCTAACTACTGCTTCCATTGTTGCTATTGCTACTGTTACTCTGCTTCGGCTGCTGCTGCTTGCTGTTGCCGCACCTGCTGCCACACCTGCTGCTTGTTGCTATTGCTACTACTTGCTACTGCCGTCGCTGATGCTAGAGCCATAGGCGTTGCTTGTGCCGCCTCTGCTACTGCTGCTGGAAAGACCTCTCGTTGAAAAGCAGGAAACAACGTAGAACGCAACGGGTGTCTTTCGGGCATTGTGAAACTCGTGAGTTAAAAGAGCGTAGCCCACAGCTGAGTTGGGGTGGAAAACACTGACAGAAAGACCAAGTGCATCTAGTCTAGTACGTCTGGCAGCGGAGTCAGCTGTTGTGGAGGATGCGCTAGAGCAGGTGCGATGCTGAGGAGAATGTGTGGACTGTAAAACAGAATGCAACGGAAGGGAGCAAAGCTTCCCTCCGCTAGTGTACGACTCTGGCCCGACTGGAGGGGAATCAGTGAGAACTGGGGGAAGGGGGGGGGGGAGGGCTCCTGAGTTACTAACAGATACCGTTGGCTGTAGGAAAGGTGTCGGAGGAGAGTCAAAAGTATTTCATTTGGAGGACTACGTCGATGTGTCGGCAGACCCTGGCGTATCGTTGAGAGGCACCAACGAGGACTCAGATGAGACAGAGGGAGGAGGTGAGGAGCTGGAAGGTGTGTAAGGCAGAGAGGGTCCAGAGGGAGAAGAGGCCTCAAAAGATGGAGGGATAGTGGAGTAGGATGAGACCAAATCAGGGACCGTAGACGAGGTCAGGACAAAACCATTCAGAGCTGGTGGAGCCCCAACGAGATTGGAGGCTGAGACAGACCCACCCCTCCCAAGCTGACAGAGCGAGGACAGGGAAGAGAGAGGAGCAGTATGGGATAGGTTATGAGGGAAGAAATCCTCAAAGAAGAGGGCGTCACGGGTCTCGACGACATGGGCCCAGTTGGGTCCCAGAAGCGCCAAGCTTTGGACAAGGCAGAGACACCGAGGAAGGTGCAAAGACGTGCACGATGGCTGAGTTTTCCGCTGCAAAGGTCCTCAGGGAGCCAGACAGGAGCGACACACACCCAGACGCGTGCGAGGCGGAGGTCAACACGACGACCGTACCACTGTTCAAACAGGGTAACATGGCGAGGGAGGGGACCGTGAGGAACACGGTTCCAGACCCACGTCATGTAGGACATGGCCTCAAACGAGAAGAGAGGAGGGAGATTAGAGGCATTAAGAAGCGTGTAGACACCGTCAGCAAGAGTTCTCTTCTAGCATTCAGAGACATGTCTTGGGGTGTGTAGGGGGTTATAGCCTCAATGCACACCCTGTGAGACGTTAGGAAGCAAGCAGTGGGACCCATCAACTCGCCACCACGGTCATAGCGAAAGACACGAAGGTGAAGTCCATAGGCTAGTTGAGCCTCTGGAAGCCAGGACTCGAGGGTGGAGGAGATGTCACTTCTTTGTTTGAGAGGAAAAACCCAGCACATGCGATAGAAATCATCAGTGAGACAAAGAACATAGCAACCAACCCCTCCCAAAATGTCATGAGACAATGGACGCATGACGTCAACATGTAAGACATCAAGAGGGTGATACATGCGGGATTCAGAGGTGGAAAAGGGACACTAATGCATTTTGCCTTGAGTACAATCAAGGCAATTAGGGGGGCAGTGGGCAGGGAAGGTAGCGGCATCAAGACCATCCGTGGGAAATGTACGAAGCAAGCTGTCAATGGTGGTGGTGTGGATGTAGCACAAGCGTCGATGCAAGAGCTGTGCGTGCGCACAAGTGAGAGAGTGAGCAATGTGCATGTGGGAAAAGATAGCAGGGGTGGGAGAAAAGACTAGAACACAAAACAAGCAATCACAACGTGTGCCCTAAAGCAAGATGCGGCCAGAGGTACGGTGAGAGACAGATGCAATGCCGCAACAAGAGGAGAAGTCCATTCCCTGGTCGTCAAGCGTCATGACAGAGAGAAGACTTAGCTCAAGCGATGGAATGTAAAGCACGTCGGTGGACGGCATGGGAGAGGGCAACATCCAACTAGCGCTCATCCTCAGAAGGGTCAAGGGTGATGACAATCACGATGGAGGGGCGCTCATGCGGGTGCATTAGAGAGGCCCAATTAGGAGGCAAGTAGGCACCGGATGGGGAACCATAGTAGACTGGTCCCCCATACCCTGGGGGCCACCCCAAGGGGTAGGAGAGCAGAGGTGGTGCGGTTGCTCTGCTGTAGGCGGCGAAGTCAGCCAGAGTGGAAGAGTCGCGGCTAGACGACCCGATGGAAGTGGTGCGAGAAGGATTCGCGGTGGTGCCAGAGGTGCACGCCCAATGCGCCAGCATAAAAGATGCAAGACGCTTGTTGTCCGGGGGTGCCGGACACTTCGCTGTAGAAAGCCTGGTTGCACCGAATTTCCAGCATGTGATAGTTCTAGAAGAAGGTATGGATGAGGTGGCATCGGTGCAGCCTTTCCTCTTACCCTGACTGTCTTGTCCGCTTGCATCTGAGCTTCTAGCCCGTTTTCCTCTTCCATGCCCACGACCACCCCTCCCCCCCCACTCAGACTGAGGAGAGATGTGGCCGAAGTGGACGATAAGGACGAGAGAGTGGATGATGAAGAAGTGGAAGGGAGAGCATTGGTTGCAGCTGCAAGTGCTATACGATGGATGCACTTGTTTTGGAGAGCACTTCACCAGTCACTGATGCAGTGGGCAGTGAACTCCCAGAGTGCCCCAATACCCGGCGGTGCGTCAGCTGGTACAACTTCAGCGGCAACAGGCTCAAGCTCAGATGCTTCGACTTCTCTCAAGATGTCCGACAGCTTGGGGATGAGGCCGTTGACAATGGAGAGGACCGTAGGAAGTTGTCCAGGTGTTGCATTGCCAAGATCACACAGGAGACGGAGACTGCGGTCCCAATTCGCATCCGTATTTCATCAACACGCATAGAAAGCATGTTCAAGTTGACAATGAGCACACTTTGTGCTACATTCCCAATGAGAATGGTACGATGCCTGAAGTGTGCATAAGCGCTTACAGGGTCAGCAGGTGTGCGACGCGTTGTGTCAACATTTTAGGAGCCGATTTCATCAGTGAGGGTGTCAGGCCCAGCACGGATGAGATCACGTATAGCACGTGCAAAGGGAGGGTTAGTTGAGGTCTTTGGCTCATGGTAGTACTCCCACAGCTGCTCACCTTGTGCCCATGCACTGAAACGAGTTTCCCAAAAGTAAAAGGTGAGGATGGTGGCCAAGCGCGTTGGAGCTGAGTCAAATTCAGGCTTGCAATGTGCGGGCTGAGTGAGAGCTTTGGCAGCAGCAGCACCTGCGGTAGCTGCAACAGCCAACGGATCACTGGTGAGAGAGTCAACAGCACTGGATGCGAAAGCGGGTGAAGTAGAGAAAGTAGCAACAATGCCAACAGCGGTGGATTCATAAGGCGTGGAGCGCAGTGAAGGCAGTATGCGATTGAGTGCCAGGTCAGCGATGTGTTCAGCAAAAGTTTCCTAATCGTCCTCTTTAGTGGGCCTTTTTTCTTGAGCAGCCTTTTGTGTAGTGAGGGCTACTTAGAGGGCTACTCGTTCTTGATGTAACTCTTCCTGTAGTGCGGCATATTGAACGTCATCAACAGGCATGGTGACAACGTTAACCTTTTTTGGGCAGAGTTTCCCTTGACCCAGTGGGCGTGGGGATGTAAGATTGGTGGATTTCCTGTGGTGTCACCGTTGCACTAGAGGGAAGATGAGATGCATGCACATCCCACGGCAGAGAAGGAAAAGAGAGAGAACAAAGACCAACACATGGGCAGATAGGAGCTCACCCAGGCTAGCGATGCAAAGCAAACAGAGGTGGAAGTGTGGCTGCCGCTGAAGCGGCGATGACAGCAAGAGAGGAGGTGGTGGTGACGATAAGGCAGGCGACTCCAATGAGGGCAGCACTCGTGAGAGTGGAGACCGCTACTACAACTCAAACAAGGATGCGGACCTGGTGACCTAACAATGAAGACTCAGCAGAAGAGAACACCTGAGACGTGGACAACTGGATGGAGGTGACAGTAAGTAGCATTGGTTGTAACATTGCTACTAAGAGCAGTGGCAGCTATTGCTGATGTGGCTGCTACACCGTCGGCAGCGGCAACAACCTGGGTAGCAATGTTGACACCCGCGACTATGACAGGTCCAAGGTTCACTACGACGGCAGTGTAGGATTCAACAGATCTACCAGCAGCGGTGCTCGTAGGCGCACAAGCAACACGTGTTGTAGCAGCAAAGGTGGAGGCAACAGCGGCACTAGAGACAAGAGCTGCTTCTAAAATAAGGAAAACATCAGAGGAACCCGAAGATGCAGTGGTGTTGGTTTTCTCGCATCTCTCATTGTGCTATGTTGTGTCTTCCTAGCTTGTGTACACCGGCGTGCAGATGACTGACTGTGAGACTCGACGCTGCTAGAGTGTCGTCCGGTGGAGCCGACGCACACTGAGGCCTACTTGCAGTTCGCTAGAGCCTCCTCCCTACGGCGACGCGCTCAGCTCCATCGGCAGGCTTCCTCAGTGGTTAGGCCGCTGGCGATCACTGCCACTGCAAACTTTGTCTGCATGAACCCAGCACTTGATCTAACTGCACCATTGCGTCTGCAATGTCATGCTCTACTTCGGGTCCAAGTGTCATGTTAGCATGGCACTGTTTGGCACAATGGACTATCGTAGGCAATGCCCAAGTTCAGGCAGCTATAAGTCCTTGTTGCTATTTTTCTAGCTGTTTCTGACCGCACGACTGTGTTTGCAGCGTCGGTATTATGGTCCAGTTTTCACGCAAAACGGACAACGCCCGGGTTTGGGTTGTCGGCCATCTGGCAAGGCTCACCGAGAAAATCCTGTCAGCTAGAAAATGGTCCTTTTTCTAATTGGCTGGTTAGTTGAGTAACAGGCTCTACAGATATTGGGGGGGAGCTAGAACTTGGACGGGTCTCCCATTGTGTCTCATTCTTCATTCCTAATCTGTCGCTTTCAATTTTCAGCCTTTTTTTTTTTTTTTTTTGGTGTGGCAATAGAGACGCCTTGGAGGTGGTCACGCTTTATACTTGCACCATTACAGTTGGGGCTTACAACAGTGCTGTGCCCCTTATGGATAAAACCATACCAGCGTAGATACCCATCAGTTAAAGAACTGTAGGGTTATGTGGGACTTCCTTCCACCCCCAAGGGTATCTATTCCACTGGTCGTAACCATGTGAAAAGGGGGTACAGAGGCTGTTTTTTAAGCAGTCCTCAGTAATACCCAGCCCAGCATATGATCAGGTTTGTTGTTCCAGATGTGGGCTAGTCGTGGGTAGAGCATGGCGACTGGTGGGGTTAATCTTGTGTCGATTTTACACACAGGGGGTTTCATGGTCAGGGAGGTGAGGAAAAGTGTCAGCCTTTTCTTTTGAGCCGGGCTGTGTAAGGCTTGGATATGGGTGTTGATTTGTTGCATAAAGGCCTTGATGATGTGTGAGGCAAGGTAAGCGGTGGGGTTATTTAAACTTTTTCTATTTGCCAGAGAGATTTGACATCGGTAATTCCATATCTCTGTGAAGAAGGTTGCTTGAAGTAGTTGCCAGATTGTAAAACGGGGGTTGTTGGAATGATGCTCCTCACCATGGGAGGAGTGACTCCAAAAAGGAACACCAAAAAGACAAGCCTTAGTGGCTTAGTGGTTAATGGTGTCCACCTCTAGAGGCAGGGGCCCGGGTTCAAGTCCCACAAGATGAAATTCTGCCCTGCCTCAAGGGAGGTGGAAAATAGATGCCAGGAAGCTAGCAAAACCTCTAGAGTTCCTCTTTAAGTTTCTAGAAGGCCAGGTGAGGGTCCAGGAAGGTGGCACACCTTCTAGAAAGGGTGACTTGTCCTATAAGGCATCTAGAGGTGTCTTGGTCTTCTGGACACCTTCCCTCCTACTAGAAGCAAACTGAGGAATCTAGGAAGGGGCAGAAGCTTCTAGAGGAGGGAAGGGATGCCTTCCTGGGTGGGAAAAGGACAGCCTACCAAGGTGCACTCTAGAAGCCATAGAATCTGCTAGGAAGCTCCAAATCTGGCATGCTTTGGTGTTCTGGAAAGCTTAGATCAGTGGCTATAAAATTCCACTGCTTGTGAGCCTTGATAAAGTGTTAATTCCCATCTAATTGAGGCCAAAACTATTGCCTCACTCTCTGACCAGATTTTGCCATCCTTGGAACCAGTTGCCTCCATAGTTTCAGTCTCTCCAAAAACAGTTGGTGGTGTGAACCAGCCACTGCTAGGGACCCTCCAGGGTGCACACTCACCCTCAGGCCAACAAAGGGTTATGGGCCCACGCCTCTAAGGGGTTCAAAGCCAGCTTGATTTCACGCTNCACGCTTCCAACAGCAAGACATGGCAACCAGCGAGCAAGAGAGCAGCCGCGCTGTCCTTAAGTTTGATGGGACAGGATTCGCCTTGTGGAGGTGGCAGTTTGAGGTCTTCCTTGACGACAAGGGACTGCTTGAGCTCGTAAAAGGTGATGAGACTGCTCCGCCGGAGACTGCAACGGCTGAGGTGAAGGAGGCATACAAGAAGCGCAACAAAAAGGCATTGGCGCTCCTTGTGTCCGCGTTATGCCCACCACAACTTGGGCACATCCAAGGATGCACCCTGGCCGCGGACGCATGGTCAAAACTCTGCTCCATCTACTAGTCAAGGAACCTTGCTAATCAGCTCTTCATCTTCAAACGGCTCGTCACCCTCCGAGCCAACGAAGGCGACAACATCATGGAGATCATGCAGCAGATTGAGTCCCTCGCAGCGGAGTGCGTGGCCACGGGTTGGGAGGTCGACTCTCAGTTGCAAGCTATGATCCTCCTTCTGGCCTTGCCAGACAGTTGGAGTCCCATGATCACAGTCCTTGGTGGCTGGCCTTCCGANACGCCCTTATGGCGTACAACTCCACCAACTTGAAGGATCCGGGAGTTGCCGTCATCGACTCCGGATCAGGCCGCCACACGCAATGCA
The DNA here is from genome assembly GCA_023375785.1 of Penium margaritaceum. Classification (NCBI taxonomy): domain Eukaryota; kingdom Viridiplantae; phylum Streptophyta; class Zygnematophyceae; order Desmidiales; family Peniaceae; genus Penium; species Penium margaritaceum. The sequence goes on from SZWC01010918.1 coordinate 57,603, forward strand.
ACAGGGCGGCATTTGTCACCTACGGCGCCTCGGAGAGACGCATGACGGTGGCCAATGGAAAAACAGAGGTGGCCGCCGGTGAGGGTAACGTCCGCATTGAGTCAATTGTGGATGGAAAACCTGTCACGAGCACAATCTACGATGTGCTGCATATGCCTAACTTTGGGGCAAACCTGCTCTCCGTCAGCCGCCTTACCGACAAGGGACTTGAGGTGCTCTTCACAAAGAAGGAGGCCGTCATCCGCAAAGAGGGCAAAGGTGAGGTGATTGCGTGTGCCAAGAGGGAGGACGACTTGTACCTGCTACGCGCAAAGATCCTCAGCAGCCGGGTGGGGTCCAACGCCGCCAACCTTGCAACGAAGGATGGTGGAGACCTGGACCTATGGCACCACCGACTCTGCCACATTTCTCCATCAACAGTGAAGGAGATGGCTAAAAGGGAAGTGGTGCGGGGTCTCCAAATCAGCGGCCTTGATGGAACCAAGGAGACCGTGTGTGAGCCATGCATCATTGGCAAATCAACTCGGCAGCCGTTTGTCACCAAGGGGACGCGTGCATCGGCAAAACTGGCCGTGGTACACACAGATGTGTGTGGACCGCTTGAGAGCTCCATCGGCGGAGCTCGCTACTTCCTCACCTTCATTGATGACCACAGCCGGAAACTCTACCTCTACCCAATGAAGCGGAAGAGTGAGGTCCTTGCGTGCATGCAAGAGTTTGTGGCTGATGTGGAGCGGCAAACAGAGTTGAAGGTGAAGGCGTTCCGGAGTGACAACGGCGGTGAATATGCGGGGTGCCTTGGGTGGATGAAGAGCAAGGGGATTGAGTGGCAGAAAACAACTCCA
>SZWC01010918.1:58603-72631 GCA_023375785.1 Penium margaritaceum
AGCCGTGTGCGAAGACGGACAAAAAGATACGATGCCGACAAGGACATTTGGACTGGGTTCGCACAAGAGGAGCCTCAAGGAGGCACTGCACAAGAAGGATAGGGCTGAGTGGGAGGGAGCAGTAAAACGTAAGCTCGCCTCCCACGAGGAGAAAGTCTCCTCAGTTATAGGTTGAGTATGGAGGACTGCCATGGGTGATGCGCAAGGGGGAGATTGTTGGAATGATGCTCCTCACCATGGCAGGAGTGACTCCAAAAAGGAACACCAAAAAGACAAACCTTAGTGGCTTAGTGGTTAATGTTGTCCACCTCTAGAGGCAGGGGCCCGGGTTCAAGTCCCACAAGATGAAATTCTGCCCTGCCTCAAGGGAGGTGGAAAATAGATGCCAGGAAGCTAGCTCAACCTCTAGAGTTCCTCTTTAAGTTTCTAGAAGGCCAGGTGAGGGTCCAGGAAGGTGGCACACGTTCTAGAAAGGGTGACTTGTCCTACAAGGCATCTAGAGGTGTCTTGGTCTTCTGGACACCTTCCCTCCTACTAGAAGCAAGCTGAGGAATCTAGGAAGGGGCAGAAGCTTCTAGAGGAGGGAAGGGATGCCTTCCTGGGTGGGAAAAGGACAGCCTACCAAGGTGCACTCTAGAAGCCATAGAATCTGCTAGGAAGCTCCAAATCTGGCATGCTTTGGTGTTCTGGAAAGCTTAGATCAGTGGCTATAAAATGCCACTGCTTGTGAGCCTTGATAAAGTGTTAATTCCCATCCAATTGAGGCCAAAACTATTGCCTCACTCTCTGACCAGATTTTGCCATCCTTGGAACCAGTTGCCTCCATAGTTTCAGTCTCTCCAAAAACAGTTGGTGGTGTGAACCAGCCACTGCTAGGGACCCTCCAGGGTGCACACTCACCCATAGACCAACAGGGGTGATTTAACTCAAATATGAAAGGGTGAGTGCGAGTTTCATTACAGATGTGAGTCAGACTGTGTAGTAGTTTTCAGCTGCTTTCTGGCGCCAACACTGGCGCGCACACTTCTGAGAAAAAAACCCAAAGCACTCAAACTTAGACTCTAGAGCGGCAGAGTGAGGGGGCAGCAGACTAAGCAACGAGCATGGAAGCCCGCACACTGCATCAACAACGCTACTGCCCCAACCTGCGCTCTAGCAGTTTCTAGCTTGGTATGAAAGCCAGAGCGTAGCAGCATCACCAGACAACAGGCGTACAAGTGCAAAAACTACGCCGGCGGACCCCCATACACGCCAGCGCATTTCAATTGCTGCCGAGTTTTTTCCGGCAGCATTGATCCGCCTGATGGCTACGTCTTTTTTTTTTCCATGGCCACTAGGCCAAGGGAAATGCTGTCGGATTTTTTTGGCAGCGCTGACCCCCAGGCGTGACGCAAGGAGGTGAGCGGTAGGCCGCGTCAGACACCTGCTGGCGACGAGGCACGCGGCGACATCACCCAGGTGTTCTGACTGACAGCAGCAACAAGCAACAGCAGTAGCCTACAATATTGGCAGCACCTTGCAACAACAGCGAGCAGTAGAAGTAGCAGCCAGCAGCAGCTGCGCGCAGTAGCAACAGCCGGCAGTAGTAGCACCTTGCAACAGGTTGTACTAGCAGCAACCCGTAGCAGCAAGCAACAACAGCAGCCGGCAGCAACAACGGCAGCAACAGCAGTAGCAGAGGTATCAGGAAACAGCAGCAACAGCCGGCTGCAGCAATAGTAACAATGAGCAACATCAGCCGTCGGCTGCAACAGCAACAGCAGCCGGCTGCAGCTGCAGTAGCAGCCGGCTACAATAGCAGCAGTGAGCAGCAACCGGCACCAGCCAGTAGTAGCCAGCAGCACCCGCTGCAGCAGCAGCAGTTGCAACTACTTGTAGCCCGCTGCTCGTAGCCCGCTGCTCACCGCAATAAACAAGCTGCGCACGCTCACTACTTGCAGCGAGTAGCGAGCAACGAGCTCGCTGCTTGCTGCTCGTCACGATCAGCGAGCAGCGAGCTTGTTGATACTCGCTGCCCACATCGAGTAGCGAGCTTGCTGTGAAAAACAAAAAAGGAAAAAAAGGGGACCACAAAAAAATCCCCCACCCAACAAGTCCCCGTGTAGCGGCCGCAGCCACTGCCACAGCCGGTGCAACATCCACACCAGCCGTAGTAGCTTAGCAGCAACAGTAGTAGCAGCGGGAGCGGCAGCAACTGCAACAATAGCAACAGCTGTTGCTATAGTAACAGCCGTAGCAGCAGTAGAAGCAACTGCTACAACAGCAAACGGCCAGCAGCAGCAGCAGTAGCGGCAACAACAGCAACTACAACAGCAAAAGCAGGTGCCCTACAGCTGACACAGCAGCGGCTCTAGCAACAGCCACTATTGACGTAAGCAAGTCCTCAACTGATGTCACTGCTGACATCATCAACACAAAAATGAAAAGAGGAAGAAAATCTACAAGAGCAACCTTGTAGATAACGCTACAGCTACTGTTGACTTCAGCCATCCTAAGCTGATGTCACTGCACACATCAGCACACACAAAAGAAAAAAAACCAAGGGGCAACAAAACCCACCATGGCTGAAAGCCCGAGTGGGGAGAGGTCCTCCCCTAATGGGGGGACCCCCAGGCCCCCTTTCTTGCAGCAGCAGCAATAGTAGTAGCAACAACAACAGCTGTAGGAGCAACAGCATCAGCAGCAGCTACAATGGCAACAGCAGTAGCAGTCCACAAGCCTCGTCGCCGGCGTGTGTGACCCCCTGGCCGCCATTTAGCAACAGCTTGTCGCACTGACACAACAATTTGCAGCACTGCAACCGTTGGCATTACAGACTCACACCACTGCCTTTCCTTCCTCCCGGGCACACCAGCCCCGTTGTGTCTGCTGCCACACATTACCTGGCACAGCGGCAGACTCAGCGCCTCCGGCACACAGTGACTTCAGTCCTTGGCCCCACTCTAGGTGCCGGCCGCAGGCCAAGGGACTTTGAGACCCCGCCCTCGCCGCTTCAGGCCGGCGAGCAGTTCTAGAGCTAGGAACTCAGCTTCCGTATCTGGGCACAGGGTGAGAGTTTGTGGGCATACGACACTCTTCCATACAACTCTACCCAAGACAACCAGTTGTATAACGCTGGTCGCGTCGTACGTACCCTCCTCCCAGTCGCTCCTCCGGCATCACAATTGGCCTTAGAGCTCTTCCTCGGCGACTTTACCACTGGCGGGACCCCACACCCTGCAGTCGCATTGCACGTCCTCACCTGTCCTCATCGCCTATCCAACAAGGATGAGACCAGCCGTCTGGTGTGGGAGTTCAGCTCCCTCCACATGGCGTAGACCGAGATGGTCACATCTTACTGGCAGCGGGCTAAGGACATCCTCCGTCACCTAGGCACCTCTGCTCCACCGCGACACACACGTCTGTTGCACTAACGCCTTTGCCACGTGTACTCTGCGGCCGTCGACAACATACTCCGCACCCGCCCGGCCAAGGGCCTAGACCCGGACTCTTTCCCCTGGCCGTGCCCCACAGATTGCATCGATTGCGCTCAGGGCAATATGCATCGTTCCACCTACCATCACTCATTCTCCCATGCATCCGCCGCTCTGGACCTTGTCCATTCCTATGTCATGGGTTCTCATCCTACCGAGTCCGTCAGGGAGCATGGCCGCTATATCTTCACCCTCACTGATGACTACTCTCGCTACCACTGGGTCTTCTACCTTCGGCAGAAGAGCAATGTCGCTCTAACCATTAGCGACTGGCTTGTCCGTGAGGAGTACGAGTGTTGTCGACCTCTCTGCCGCTTTTGCTCTGATCGCGGTGGCAAGTACATGTGAGAGATCACGACTTTTCTCGTCTCCTGCAACATCCACCACGAGACGTCGGCACCTTACACACCGGGAAAGAATGACGTCTCCGAGCGATGGAACCACACCATGGCTGACGTCGTCCGCACCATGCGAGTCGAGTCTGGCCTCTCCGATGGCTTCTACTTTGAAGCCATGGCCTACATAACGTGGGTTTGGAATCGGATTCCCCACGAAACCCTTCCCTGCAAGTCTACGCTATACCAGCACTGGTGCGGTCTGTTGAAAAATTGCCCCTCCGCATGCCCAAGTGCGGTGCCGGGAGGCGCCGACGAGCTGCCAAAAAGGGGAAACTCCGCTCCGGCGGATCTGGTGACTTGCTGATTATTCAGATCCTAAAATGGATCATAACCCCTTAAAGTTGACAAGTTGTTGAATCCGGTGGAAGTTGTTTCACTGGAATCAGACAAGTATCGAGGGAGTTCTTGCCTTCCAAAGTTGGGGTATGCGCAGCGGCTGTGGGAGCCGGCTGACTCAAAATCCGGTGGATAATCGACCGGATTGAGTAACAAAAATGCCATCTGGAGAAATTGATCCGGAAGGCCTGCCGAGGAGTCCGGTGGATGATCCACCTGATCCGGTGGATCATCCACCGGATCCGGTAGTACAAGTTGTTACTGAGGGACTTAGCCGAACACATGGCTTGGCGTCCGAAACTCAGTAGTACGTTTTGTTACTCGGGGTCGAAATTCTGACTGCAGGTCCACGGACAGGTTTCGAACCTCGTCACACCCCATCACCAAACTCGACCCAAAAGCACAGAAGGTGCGTGGAAATAGCGCAAGGAACCCATACATCACGTATGGGATCTGCGCCTCACAAAAGGCGCTTCGCACGTGAAGGAAGGCACCATGGCGTGTGTCGGTGTCAGGCCTCTGTGGTGGGTGAGACCTGCTCTTTGGGAAGCGTAACATGGGCTACGCTTGGCCAAATCGCGTGTAATTTAATGCGTTAGAAAGCTGATCACTAGCCCTATAAATGTTGTGATCATGTCTATGTACAAAACTTAATGCAAAATCGTGTTTTTCCCTTCGCAAAAGTGACTTTCTCTACATGCCTGCTCACATAGCGTGAGGCGACCAGAAAGCTCACGATCAGTCTCAGATTCGCCCAAAACAGAAGACGTAAACCAGTAGATTCTATCAGACCAATGTCGGGACCGCATCCCCTGGATCCTCCTGACAAAGGGCTCTGGGCCCACGGGTCTTAACGCCTCCAACGTTCACCTCTTCTGCAGCGCACGAGATCGTCATCTTGGACGTCGCTGTGAAGTTCTGAGAACTCGTTGGAGTGGCAGCTGCGCACATGGCGCAGAAGGAGACGCAGCCCATTCAGAAGTTTGCGGGCAGCCCAGGCTTCGGGCTATGGAGGTGGCAGTGCGAGCTACACCTCTCGCATAAGGGGTTGCTGGACGTCATGTTGGGAAAGGAGGTGCTTGTAGAGGCGACTCCTACAGACGCAGAGAAGCAGGCCTTCAAAAAGAAAAACACGGAGGCGCTCATGCTCCTGGTGCCCGGGACAGCCGAGTCGCAGTCGGGCTACTTCCAAAGCTGCAAGCTCGCAGCCGAAGCTTGGCAAAATCTGTGCGCTATCCACCAATCCAAGTTGCTCGCGAACAAAATCTTCGCGATGAAGTGGCTTCTCACGGTGAGAATCGAGGAGGGAGATGATGTCATCTCCGCCATGCAGCAAATCGAGTTGCTCGCCTCGCAATGCAATGACGTGGGGTGGAAGATCGACACGCAGCTGCAGGCGATGGCCCTCCTCATGGCCCTACCTGACAGTTGGGGCCCACTCATCACCGTCCTCAGAGGATGGTCGAAGGACAAACTCACCTATGGTGCGGTCGAGGGTACATCCGCAACGAGGCGTAGCGACGCAGTTGCAGGGGTCTTCCTCTTCGGCCCTCATCACCAAAACGTGTGGTGGCGGAAGCGGGGGCCGAGGAAGCGGTGGAAAGGGCAGCGACAAGAAGGGCGCCAAGAAATGTTCGTGCCGTAACTACGGCAAGGAGGGCCATTTGGCCCGTGAGTGCCCGGAGGAGGCGAAGACCGGCGGCAAAAACAGCAAGGGCAGGTTGCTCCTCAACGGCAACAAGAACCACTTCCTCAAGAAGGCCAAGAGGCAGTGCCTGGATTCCAGGACCGAGGAGCACACCCAAGTCGAGAAGGTGGGGTTCGTCACCTACGAGAAGCCCTCCAAGTCAACGGTGGTCGCGAACGACAAAGTCGAGCCGGCAGCCGGCCAAGGCAACGTGGAGGTGGATGTTGTGGTGGACGGTAAGAAGGAGCTCTGTACAATTCGTGATGTGTAGCACGTCCCCGGCCTGGCTGACATCCTGAGTGTTAGTCGCTTGACGGAAAAGGGGTATGAGGTGCTCTTCCGCAGGAAAGGCGGAGTGGTGCACATTGACGGCGACGGCAAGGTCGTGCTGGAGACGAAGCGCGAGGGCGGTCTCTACATCGTGGAGACCAAGGTGGTCCCCACAGCATCAGACGCAATGGACTTGCAGGAGCTCGTCGTCAACATGGCCAAGGGAGAAAGCACTGATCTCGAGCTCTGGCACCGACGATTGGGGCATTCGGCACACGCAACAGTTAAGAAGATGGCAAAGCGCAACATGGTGTGCGGCCTTGTCATCGACGGTACAGACGCGGCATTAGATGCAGCAGCACATAAAAAGTGCGAGCCTTGCATTTTGGGCAAGGCGCAGTGCAAACCTTTCAACGGGAACAAGGCTCGTGCGGAGGACCTGCTGGAGGTCGTGCACAGCGACATGTGCGGTCCGTTCAAAACGCCGTCAAACAATGGCCTGAGATACTTCGTCGCCTTCATTGACGACTGCAGCAAAAAACTCTACGTGTACTTCATGAAGCGGAAAGGCAATGTCCTGGACCAACTGAAGGAGTATGTCGCAGTGGTGGAGAGGCAGACTGGCCGGAAGGTCAGAGCGCTACGCAGTGACAATGGCGGAGAGTACGTGGGCTGCAGCGGGTGGATGAAGCAGCAGGGTATCAAGTGGGAACCCACTACGCCATACTCGCCACAATCCATCTTCTTTTGTTTGCGGCAATGTCGCCGCAAACAAAAGAAGAGCGGGAGGATATGGCAGGGGTGCCCTCCCAATCGGCGGTGGGCAGCCTCATGTAGGCCATGGTGGCAACTCGACCAGACGTGGCCTACGCAGTGGGCCAAGTGAGCAGGTACGTGGCCGATCCAAGGCCACTACACTGGCAAGCTGTCAAGCAAATCCTCTGCTATCTACAGGCGACGTGGCACGCACGCCTGAGGTTCAACGGCAAGGGGCGGGTGGACCCCTTACATCTGGTCTGCTACACGGATGCAGACTACGCTGGAGATGTGGACAAGCGGAAGTCCACATCCGGCTACGTGTTCTTCCTTGCTAGTGCCGCGGTCTTGTGGTGCAACAGGAAGCAAGACTGTGTCGCCACCTCCACAGTGTAAGCTGAGTACATCGCGCTGGCCGAGGCGGTCAAGGAGGCGGTGTGGCTCCGCAGGTTGCTAGGGGAGCTGGGTGTACCGCAGCTGGAGCCTATGGTGGTACAAGAGGACAACACCGGCTCCATCTCGCTGACCAACAATCTGACAGAGCACAAGAAGACGAAGCACATCGACGTGCGTAACCACTATGCACGGGAAGGGGCACATGGTTCTGCAGCATTGCAACACGCACAACATGCTTGCAGATTGCTTGACCAAAGCAAAACCCGCAGACCGGCACGCGATGAGCGTGGCCGAGCCCTGTGGGAAGGATTTTCTGCCTAGACCATCTTAAAAACCAAAAAAAGGAGCGTAGCCGTACTTGGGATGACCAGCTATGATGGGCAGGGAGCCACAGCGGAAGATGAGTGAGAGAAAGCAGGAGTAGTGGGCATGGCAGGTGCAAAGGGGAGAATGTTGAAAGATTGCCCCTCCGCATGCCCAAGTGCGACGCCTGGAGACGCCGACAAGCCGCAAGATAGTGTAAACTGTGCTCCGGCGGATCTGGCGACTCGATCATTGCTCGGATCCTAAAATGCATCATTACCTCTTAAAATTGACAAGTTTTTGAATCCGGTGGAAGTTGTTTCACTAGAATCGGACAAGTATCCACCAGATCCAAAGGTCGAGTGTGCGCAGCGGCTCTGGGAGCCGGCTGCGACTCGAAATCCGGTGGATAATCAACCGGATTGAATGACAAAAATGCCATCTGGAGAAATTGCTCCGGAAGGCCTGCCGAGGCGTCCGGTGGATAATCCACCTGATCTGGTGGATCATCCACCAGATCCAGTAGTCTAGGTTGTTCCTGATGGACTCAGCCAAAAACATTGCTCGGCGTCCGAAACTCAGTAGTACGTTTTGTTACTTGGGGTCAAAATTCTGACTGTAGGTCCACGGACAGGTTTCGAACCTCGTCACACCCCATCACCAAACTCGACCCAAAAGCACGGAAGGTGCGTGGAAACAGCGCAGGGGACCCATACATCACGTGCAACGGGATCTGCGCCTCACAAAAGGCGCTTCGCACGTGAAGGAAGGCGCCACGGCGTGTGTCGGCGTCAGGCCTCTGTGGTGGGTGAGACCTGCGCTTTAGGAAGCGTAACTTGGGCTACGCTTGGCCGAATCGCGCGCAGTTTGGTGCGTTAGAAATCTCTTGACTAGCCCTATAATTTCTATGTGCAAAATACAATGATAAATTGTGTTATTCCCTTCACAAAAGTGCCTTTCTCTAAATGCTTGCTCACATAGCATGAGGTGACCAGGAAGCTCACGCTTAGTCTCATATTCACCCAAAACAGAAGACATAAACCAGTAGAGTCTATCAGACCAACGTCGGGACCGTATCCGATGGATCCCTCCTGACACGGTCAGCGTGCTGACCTCTGCCCAGCTCGTGTCTGGGGTTGCGTGGCCATTGTGTAGCTGCCCGCCCCATAGCAGGGAGGCAAGCTCGCCCCCCGTGGGCGTCCTTGCACCTTCCTCGGTGTCTCCCGTCAGTCCAAAGCCTGGCATTTATGGGATTCCTCCCGACACTACATCATCGAGTCTTGCAATGCCCTCTTCTTTGAGGAGCTCTTTCCTCGTGGCCTTGTTCGCTCCGGCTTGTCGATGTCCGTCCTGTCGCGAGAGGGAGTGGTGAGTCCGTTCCTTGTCCTCCAGCCTTCGAGCGGTACATCACATGGTCCCTCCGAGCCGATAGCCCCAGTCGCGTCCGCTGGCCCCTCTAGGTCAACAGCCCCAGTCGCGTTCGATGGCCCCTCCGTGCGGGCAGCACCAGTCGCGTCCGCTGCCCCCCCCAGGCCGGCAGCCCCAGTTGCGTCCGCTGACCCCTCTGGGCCAACGGCCCCAGTCGTGTCCGCTGGCCCCTCAGTGCCGAGAGTCCCGTCCGCAGCTGCTGGTTCCTCCGCACTAGCAGACCCGTCCGCATCCACTTGTACCTCTGGGCCGGCAGCTCCAGTCGCGTCCACTGGTCCCTACGGGCCGGTAGCCCCTGTCGAGTCTGTTGGCCCCTCCGTGCCGACAGCCCCATCCACGTCTACTCGTCCTTCAGGGCCGACAGACGTGTCCACATCTGCTGGTCCTTCCGAGCCAGAAGACCCGTCCGCGTCCGCCAGTCCCTTCGTACTAGCAGTTTTTTTTGCCCCCGTCAGCACCTCTGACTCGATGCCATCTATTGCCCTACCGTGCTACACGCGTGGTCCAGGCGGCAGCCTCCGACCCAGGTTGTCCGTGAGTGCGAGGACCGCTACACCACGCACTGTGGCGCCTCAGCCCCCCATCGCCCCACATGTCTCCCCCACTCCTTTGAAAATGAGTGGAGACCCTGACAACAAGACCCTCGGCCTAACCACTTCAGCCATCATTGCAGACCTCTACCTGAGCTCTACACTGGGCTATGCCATGCTCCATCAAGAGCATCGGCATGCCATCATGGCTGCACTCACACGCATCCCACCTAGAGCTCAAGATGCATACGTCCTCGCACTCCGCTCCATAGCATGCCCGGGGGACCCAGCCGCCCTACGCGAGGCTCGAGCCTCCCCCGAGGCCGGACATTGGGATACCGCTTGCACCGACGAGCTCGCTGCTATCCGGCAGCACCACGTGTTTGACCTTGTCGATCTCCCTCCAGGTTGGAAGGCCGTCGGTGCCAAATGGGTCTTTCGGCGCAAATGGAAGCCAGAGGGGTCCTTGGACAAGTACAAGGCCCGCCTCACAGCCAACGGGTTTGCTTAGGTCCCTAGGGTCAATTGCGACCAGATCTTTGTCCCAGTTGCCCGATTCTCCACTAGCCGGCCGCTTTTAAGCCTGGTTGCCCAGCACGGGTAGGAGCTGGATCAGATGGACGTGAGGAACGCTTTCCTCCATGCCCCCCTGGAGGGTGAGGAGCTCTACATAATACAGCCTCCCGACTTTGACGATGACACCGAGAAGGTTTGGCGGTTGCGAAAGGCCCTCTATGGCCTGAATCAGTCGCCTCACTGCTAGAACCAGGAGATAAGCTGCAAGCTCCTCCGCTGCGGCCTCATACGCAGTACTGCTCACCCCGCACCATTCATCACCCCGCGAGGCCAGACATTTGCCGTTGTCCTGGTCTATGTTGATGATCTCCTCATTGCGTCGCTAGACGTGGCTGCCATCCAGTGTGTCAAGGACCTACTGCACACTGCCTACCAGATGAAGGATCTCGGGTCTGCCCGAGTCTTCGTGGGCATGAAGCTCGAGCATGATCGCTCCCAGGGCATCCTGCACGTCCATCAGGTCGCCTATGTACAGACATTGTCCACTCGCTTCGCCGAGGACCTGCCCCTCGTGTTGAGCGCATCCTCACTCATGTCGTCCAATGGCCAGGTGAAGCTGAAGAACTCAGACCCAGCCATTATGGGGGAGCCAGTTGACATGACCACGTATCTACGAGTCATCAGGTCACTAATGTTCCTGGCTACGACGACGCGCCCAGACATCGCATTTGTTGTCAACCTCCTGGCACAGTTCTCTCAGGAGCCACGTCACCTCTACTTTGTTGCCGCAATTTGAGTATTGTGCTATGTCGTCTCGACTCCACGGCGAAGTCTCAGGTTCCGCTGACAGCCATCTCTTCTCGCGGTGGGCTACACCAACAGTGACTTGACCGGCGGTCCAGATGGTAAGAGCCGCATAGGCTGGATCTTTCTGATTGGCGGCATGGTTATGTCCTAGTGTAGTGGCAAGCAGGGGTGCATTGCACGCAGCACTGCTGAGGCGGGTGCGTGCGCGTGCGCTGGGGGAGCCCTGCTGTGGAGTTGCGTCGGGAGGCATGGAAGCTTCTGGGAGGAGGAAGAGGAAGAAGAGGAGGGGAGAACAACTTCCGGGTCGAGCACCCGCACCCGCACCCGCACCCGCACCCGCGGGTGCGTGCGCGTGCGCTGGGGGAGCCCTGCTGTGGAGTTGCGTCGGGAGGCATGGAAGCTTCTGGGAGGAGGAAGAGGAAGAAGAGGAGGGGAGAACAACTTCCGGGTCAAGCACCCGCACCCGCACCCGCACCCGCACCCGCGGGTGCGTGCGCGTGCGCTGGGGGAGCCCTGCTGTGTGCCCTGGGGGAGTCTGTCTGTTGAATGTGTTGCTGCCTGCCCATGTGCACTACGTCTGTGAGTCATGGAGGAGAGCTGGTTTTTTCGCATCTCTCATTGTGCTCTGTTGTGTCTTCCCGGCTTGTGTACATCGGCGTACACATGATAAATGGCAAGACTCGACACTGCTAGAGTGTCGTCCGGTGGAGCTGACGTATGCTGAGGCCTACTCGCAGTTCGCTGGAGCCTCCTCCATGCGGCGACACGCTCAGCTCCATCAGAGGCTTCCTCGGCGGTCGGGCCGCTGGCGGTCACTGCCACTACAGATGGTGTCTGCATGCACCCAGCGCTGGTCTAACTGTGCCATTGCGTCTGCAGTGTCTGGCTCTGCTTAGGATCTAAGTCTCATGTTAGCATGGTACTGTTTGGCACCATGGACTATCGTAGGCACTGCCCAAGTTTGGGCAGCCATACCTCCTTGCTGTTGTTTTTCTAGCTGTTTCTGACCACAAGACTATGTTCACAGCATCGGTATTATGGTATAGTCCAGTTTTTAGGCAAAATGGACAACACCCGGGTTTTGGGCTGTCGCCCATCTAGTAGGGCTCACCAAGAAAAACCCTGCCTGATTGGTTTTTTTGTTGAGTAACATGCTCTACAGAGCTAGGGGGAGCTAGAAATTGGAGAGGTCTCCCATTATGTCTCATTCCTCATTCCTAATCCATCACAATCTTCAGCTGCTTTCTGGCGCTAACACTGGCGCGCACACTTCTGAGTAACAAACCAGGAACACTCAGTCTTCGACTCTAGAGCGGCACACTGAGAGGACAGTAAACTAAGCAACGAGCGTGGAAGCTCGCACGCTCCATCAACAACGCTACTGCCCTAACCTGCGCTCTAGCAGTTTCTAGCTAGTGGCTGCCCAGGAGGTAGCAGGGGATGAGACACGGCGTGGTGTTAAGCGTCTGCAAGCAGCCTTTGCTGACGCTGCTGGTGCTGCTGGTGTCGAAGTTGTCATGCCAAAAGCGACTTGCTAACTCTGCTGATGCGTTTTACGGGCAATTAAGGAGCTTATAGGCAACTAAGGATGTCGCTAATCACGTGGTGGCTCCTTTGCTGGAGTGTCTTGTACCATTGGCGAATTGTCTGAAGCTAACTTACAGCAGGCTGCGTACTCGGCTACGTGAGCCCGGGGCTCGTGGTCCCTTGGGTTGTAGTCCTCACTAGTGTGGTAACCCAGACTGTCGCAGTGACAGCGTAACCATGAGAACATGCAAGGAGGCTTCCTAGCAACACTCCCGTTGACCACGCGTCAGTGCCTGATCAGACGGTGACGACAGTCACAAGTCATGCACGCAACGGCAAGAGTTTGGCTAGGGGACACAAGGCAAAGTGTCTCAATGCTTCAATAGCATTTGCAGAGAGAAATGACAAATGACAGGTCCATGGCATCAATACCTGCCGCGGCGCACAGCGGGTGTCGCACGCGGCGGCTCAAGAGCTGTCCTAAAACCGGCCCAAAACCACTGTTTTGGCCATAACGCTACGCATACATGTCAGAATGCTACGCCGTCTGAACCTAGACGTGCAGGATCACAAGACGGACGCTACGACTTGTCACATTCATGCATCCATCATCAGACGGTGAGCACGCAATGCAAAAACATGCAAATTGGGCTCATGGCCAGTCCGCCGAAAAACTCCTGCAAGCTGTAGAAAAACCAGCAGGAAGTCCCGGCAGTGTCCGTGGCTCTGGAACGGTAGTCGGCCAGCTCCAAGCTGGTAGTCCGCCACAAGTTGTCGCACCGGTGTCACCAGGGCCCGCCTCAGGGATCTGCACGAGTATGGACACGGCCGAGTGGTCACAGTAGACTGTACAAGAACGTCACAAATCACAACTCTCCCCCATCACCCGATGGTACGCATGTCCATACACGTGCACCACTGGGATGAGTACAATAGTGTGTGTAAAACAAATGAGACATGGACACACATCCCACACTCAACCACTCTCAGGCATGGGGCGAAGCCCAACAGAAGGAATGGCCACCAGGAACTTTCTGCGAGCTAGTGCCTTCGTCAAGAAATTAGCATGCTGCATGTCGGTGCCAACCCACATGACGGAGATCACGTGTCGCTCCAGCAGATCACGCACAAAGTGATGCTCAAGCGCAATGTGCTCCGTGCGAGTGTGAAAGACACCGAAGTTCTCCGCAATAGCGAGAGCACTCTGGTTGTCGCAGCGAAGCACAATGGCGGGTACTGACTGACCAAGCTCAAGAAACAGGCGTTGCAACCATACTGCCTCAGCAGCCCCTGCGCCCAAAGCAACGTACTCTGCCTCTGACAAGCTACGTGCGATGCGGCCCTGCTTCCTGCTACGCCAAGACAGAGCGGTACCGCCGAGCAGGAACACGTAGCCAGTACAGCTGCGTCCATCTGGACACCAGGCCCAGTCGCTGTCAGTGTAGTTGTCAAGGACCATCAAACACTGCCGACGAAAGCAGAGTTCGAGGTACGGTGTGGAGACCACGTATCATACCACTCATACAACCGCATGAAGGGCTCGGGAGAGTGGAGCCTGCAAGACTGAGCGAGGAGGTTGATAGCAAAATTCATGTCAGGAC
>SZWC01010918.1:72640-88040 GCA_023375785.1 Penium margaritaceum
TGTCAAGGACCATCAAACACTGCCGACGAAAGCAGAGTTCGAGGTACGGTGTGGAGACCACGTATCATACCACTCATACAACCGCATGAAGGGCTCGGGAGAGTGGAGCCTGCAAGACTGAGCGAGGAGGTTGATAGCAAAATTCATGTCAGGACGTGTGGTAGTGGCCAGGTACATCACAAATCCGATGAGACGGAGGTACAAGGTCAAGTCCACTGTCTCCCCCAGCTATGTGGGATCATCCACCTACAGGGCATCCTGCCCATCAGGTGTAAGAGGTGTGGAAGCGGTGGGCACTGCACCATGGAGGTCGCTGAAACGCATCCCCACGACTCGTGCGTATCAGGCCTGATGCAGCAACAGTGTCCGACATTTGCCATCTCGCACGATCTCCATATCGAGAAAAACCGATGCAGGACCGAGGTCCTTCATCCTGTAGGCAGTCTGAAGGACAGCCTTGGCCTCCTTCACAGTGTCCAGGGACATAGACGCGATCACAAGGTCATCGACATAGACCACGATGGTGGTGAACCGCTCGGGTGTCAGTAGGATGAAGAGAGAGGGATCTGCCTCACTCTGTACATATCCTACACGAGTCAAAGTGCCGGTGATCTCCCGGTTCTAACACCGTGGAGACTGCTTGAGGTCGTACAAGGACTTGCGCAAGCACCAGACCTTGTCACCGTCCTCAAAGCCTGGTGGCTAAGCCACGTAAATCTCCTCATCCAAAGAGCCATGGAGGAACGCATTGTTCACGTCCATCTGGTGCAGTTCCCAGTCATGTTGAGCCACTACACCGAACAGAGCTCGAGCTGAGGTCATGCGGCCGACCGGGGCAAAAGTGTCAGTGTAATCGATGTCCTCAATCTGAGAGTACCCCTTGATGACCAAGCGGGCCTTGTAGCATTCTAGTAAGCCATCCGGCTTCACTTTCTTGCGAAAGACCCACTTGACCTGAATAGCCTTCCTCCGAGGTAGAAGGTCAACAAGCTCATACACACTATGCTCTCGGATAGCGCGAACCTCATCCTCACAGGCAGCATACCAAGCGTCAGCATCCTCTGATGAGAGAGCTTCCCTCAGGGTGCCCGGGTCGGGCGCCATAGAGGAAGAGCTCTGTGTGGCAAGGACACACTCCTCGGTGCTAGGCCTAACAACCACAAGATCAGCTGATGCATCACAAGCGATATGGAACTCGCGAGTGACGAGATCGTGCCCTACGAGGCACGCTAGATGTACCTCTGTGAGCTCAGTGCAGACACTCAGGCCTAGGGCCTTTGTGCTGGGGTCACCACTCGCGATGCTACGGGGGAGGCGCCTCGGTGCGGGGCCCGACGCTCGCTGAGTTCCGGAATCCAGTGGTCGAAGACGGCCACCGGGCTCACGGGAGTAACCGGAGCTCGAGCGGCGTACCTCAAGCTCAGGTACAGGCACGACTAGAGCTGGTGGGGACTGAGGCAATGCAGGTGATGCCGTGCGATGAGATGTGTGTGTGGGGGACACGGGGCTGGGTGTCTCAGCAGGAGCAGGCAAGACTGGAAGTGACACAGAGGCAGGAGTGCCAGCAGGAGCCTGTACGGGAGTAGGCGAGACTGGACCAGACACAAAGAGTGCGAGTAGACGCAGGTACTGGCGCAGAAGTAGGCACGGGAACAGAAGCGGGGGCACATGAGGGGCCTGAAACAGGCTGGATGGGCGAGGTCTCTGGACCGACGGCGATGATCACCGGGTCATCAAGGGGCGTAGTCCGAGAGGTGAAGGGGGCTCAAATGGATACATCAGCCTGGTGAGAGGTGCTCGCTGGCGTAGAAGTCTCCCCCATCCACCGAGAACCCTCATAGGTAGGAACATGTGTGGCGGAGAGTGCCGTGATCAAAGTCAGGTCACAGTAGGTGAGAGACTCGAAAAAGAGCGTGTCGCGTGACTCAATGACGTGACGACGAGTAGGGTCCCAGAAGCGCCAGGCCTTCGACCACGAGGAAATGTCTATGAAGGCACACAGGCAGCCATGAGGTGATACCTTGGACACCNCCCCATCCACCGAGAACCCTCATAGGTAGGAACATGTGTGGCGGAGAGTGCCGTGATCAAAGTCAGGTCACAGTAGGTGAGAGACTCGAAAAAGAGCGTGTCGCGTGACTCAATGACGTGACGACGAGTAGGGTCCCAGAAGCGCCAGGCCTTCGACCACGAGGAAATGTCTATGAAGGCACACAGGCAGCCATGAGGTGATACCTTGGACACCTGCTGGTCCTCGGTGTACCACACGAAGGCCGGGGATCCCCAGACGCGAGCGAGGCGAAGGTCAGCACGGTGTCCAAACCAGAGCTCATACGGTGTAATGTGGTCCGGAAGCGACCGTGCGGAAGGCGGTTCCAGACCCAAGTCATGTAGGCGAAGCCCTCAAAGACAAAGGACTCCGGGAGACCGCACTCAGACCGCATAGCGCGGACCACATCCTCCATGGTGCAGTTCCAGCGCTTGGAATCACCGTTCTGCTGAGGGGTAGCAAGAGTGGAGACCTGGTGAAAAATCCCGTGCTCAGCAAAGAACCCGTCCATCTCGCCAAGGAACTCACCGCCCCGATCCGAGCGCAAAGTATGTAGTGTGTGACGGGAATGACGCTCAGCCATCACTAGCCAGAGTCGAATTGCAAGGGCGGCGTCGCTCGTCTAACGCACGTTGTAGACCCACCGCATCCGGGTAAAGTCGTCAGTCAGAGTCACAATATATCAGTCCTAATGAGATAGGGACTCGACCGGAAGAAGACCGAGAAGGTATGAGTGAACTAGCTCGAGAGGCCGAAGCGCTCCGGAACGAGAGTCAGGGTAGGTGCATCGGTGCATCTTCCCCTGAGCGCAGAAAAGACAGTCGGTCTTGAGCGGCTTCTCGAAAGAAGTCGCGTCAAGACCGAGAGCTGGCTGTGTCCGAATGAGCTTCAACACAGGATCGGAGCCCACATGACACAAACAACGATGAAGCAACCACTAGTGTTCCGGAGACAGAACACAAGTGACAAAGACCCGACCGGAGGGGGAAGGGGAGCAAGGGAAGGAGGTCCGAGAGGCGATACAGATCATCTACGACTGAGGTACGAAGGACAACACTACGAGTGTCAGTAGCAATCACAGTCGCTGAGTCTGCGGTGTACTCCACAGAGAGACCCACCAGTGTGCAGGCATGCACAGAAAGCAGGCTCAGCTCAAGATCAGGCACAAACAACATGTCAGAAAGATACAAGGGGCTAGACGGACCGTCAAAGTATAAAACCCCAACACCATGGACTGGCAAGGACTAACCCCATCCTGTACGGACGGAATGGACAGACGGGACGGGACCGAGAACAACAAAATCACTACGACGACACGTCATGCGATGAGTGGCACCGGATCGATGATCCAAGTGCCACTAGAGTCACGACTGGTGGACGTCACTGTACAACGGGCAATGGAACACTCCGCATCAGAGGGATGCTGAGCCGTCAGTGGGGAGGAACGACGCAGGGCACATAGATGAGACTCGTGAACCCAATCGGTGCAATCTGGCCCATCATCATCACATGCTGATTGTGCTCCCCCACACGCGTCGTCACGAGCAACAGGAACGGACGGACAGACAGTCTGTGGACCACCCAACAATGACAACACACTCGCACCTCCCTGAAAGTGGAGCGCCAGAAGGTGTCGGAGCTCAGCGATGGTGCGGTCGCGTGGGTCCGGATCACTGCTACTTGTCGGTGAGGAAGCGGGAATAGCTGCAGTCGTGGCCGCCACGCGTCTGGCGGATGGCGAGGATGACGTGTTGGACATGGAACGAAGGGCGTGTGCAGCCTGGAGCCCACGAGTAATCCGCGTCCAGTCGAGCGGCTGCTCGCACTCAGTGTAGCGATGGGCGCCTCCACAGTTGTAGCAGTAAACAGAACGTCCACTACTACCACTGGATGACGACTGCTGTTGTGACTGTTGCTCACCTGATCCACGCTTCCCCTTCTTCTTCTTCCCCTGAGCTGCTGCTACAACACCCTGTGTCTCGGTGGGTGTGGGCGGAGCCGAAGAGGAGGAGGAAGATGAGGACGCAATGGAGGATGAAGAAGGAGACTGCAGGAGGGTAGATGGTGGTGATGCGACGACTGCTATAGCAAGAGAAGTCTCCTAATGGGCCACGGCTGCCTCGCGGGCTGAAGTCACTTGGAGGAAGAGCTGATGCGCCCAGGGGAGAAGCTGCAAAGTGGTTGAAAGGGCTCGAGGACAGCGTCGCTGTACCGTGTGAAGATGTCAGTGTACTTAAGGTGAACTCCGAGCATCATCGTACGAAGCGCCCATAGCTGTGTGCCTCCTGCGGTCCCAAGGCGCATGTAGATGCGCATTACGCGTCGCCAGTAGTCGGCTTCAAGCTTTGAAGGCCCCTGACGGAGAGAGTGGAAGGCACGAATGTGTGTTGCACGAGTGGCGTGCGTCTCTGCGGCCAGGGGGGATAAAGCCAGATCCCAACCTCCGCGTGGATCGGCGCCGGTGCCTGTGCCGGCCTCGCCAAGGAAGGGGCGGAAATCGACAACGGTCTCGCGTGGCATGGCATACAGAAGTCCGCGNGGTCCCAAGGCGCATGTAGATGCGCATTGCGCGTCGCCAGTAGTCGGCTTCAAGCTTTGAAGGCCCCTGACGGAGAGAGTGGAAGGCACGAATGTGTGTTGCACGAGTGGCGTGCGTCTCTGCGGCCAGGGGGGATAAAGCCAGATCCCAACCTCCGCGTGGATCGGCGCCGGTGCCTGTGCCGGCCTCGCCAAGGAAGGGGCGGAAATCGACAACGGTCTCGCGTGGCATGGCATACAGAAGTCCGCGCATCGTCCTGGCTACTGTCAGCACGTGTGCTGGATCTCTAGGCTAATACGGGTTGTGGTAGTAGGGCCACACTCCCTCCGAAGTAGCCCAAACCTGAAAGAGGATTCCCAGCAGTCGAAGGCGTCCTCACTGATGTACCGTGGAGGTGGTGTCTCAAAGTCCTTGGGTTGCCGCTCCGTGGGGAGAGCAACCGCAGGCTGAGGAGGACGAGAAATGGGGAAGACTCCTGGGAGGGGATAGTCACCGAGATAGTCGGGTGACAATCGTATCGTATCTGCAGCTGACGGAGGCGCTCCTGAAGAACTCGAATCTCATGATCCAGGGAGTTGCATGCGATGCCTCGCATGAATGGATCATCATCTAGGAGGTCAGGAAGTGGTGGGTCAGGTCTACCTCCTATCACGGGTGCCTAAGCCAACTGCTGTGTAGAGACCGCACCACCGGCAACTCCCTCAGAAACCTGCTGTGGGACCGTGGACTGGGCACGTAAAAGCTCAGTCAACGTACGGATGGCATCAGTCTGCTCCCGCTGTAGGCAACGCATCTCATCCTCCTGGCTCCGCAGGTCCTCAATGGCCTGCGAACGTGGGCTCAGGACCCCAGAAGAAGAGGAGGAGGGATCACCTGTCCCCTCCCCCTTGTTGTCAGGCGAGTTCATGTCGGCTCTCAATATGAGTCGACAGGACAGGTTCGTCGGATTTCAAAAGCGTCAGCGTTTCTTGAGGAGTTGAGACGCTGGCAACTTTTGACTGTCCGGCCAAAACTTTGGCAAAGTATGGTGCTGACGTCAGCAGGTGGTTGCTGATGTCAGCACTAGCTGATGACGTATGCAAGCAAAATTGCTGACATCAGCTCAACTCCCTTTTTCTTTTTTTTTTGGCTCTCTCTGGTGGTTCTGCGTGAGCGTGCAGCCGCTCCGCGGTGGCTGCGCAGAAGCTACGCAGCAGCTTCCGCTTAGCTGCTGTTGTAGCTGTGCTGTCAGCTATAGCACCAGCTGCGTGGCTACGTGCGAAGCAGGGACAACAATGACTGCGCAATGCCGCTGCTGCTACTGCGCGCTGCGGCTGCTGCTCGATGCCGCCGCCGTGCGCTGTTGCTGCTGCTGCTGCCGCTGCTGCGCTATTGTTGCTCCAGCTGCTGCTCCTCTGCTATTGCCACCGCGGCTGCCGCTACTACTACTGCGCTACTGTTGTCGCCGCTCCTGTTGCTCTGCTGTTGCCGCCGCTACGCTGCTGTCGCCGCGGCCGCCACTATGGCTATAGATGGCAGCTGCACTCGCTCAGCCGCCATGCATTGATGTAGCTGCTGCTACGGCACTACTGTTGACACTGATGCTGCTGCTGCTCTGCTGTTGTGTTGCTGCTGGCACGGTGGCAACGCCGCAGCTACGGTCTCACGTGATGGATGTAGGCTGCGTCGACGGTGACCAGCTGTCCCCGACAGGCCCCAGTGGATCTGTTGCAGCGGTGACTCTCACTACTGCTGCTCTACTACGTCTCTGCTGTGCAGCTCAGTGAGAACTGTCTCACTGCTATGATACCATGGGAAGATGCAAGGAAGCTTCCTAGCAACACTCCCGTTGACCAGCGTCAGTGCCTGATCAGACAGTGATGACAATCACAAGTCGTGCACGCAACGGCAAGAGTTTGGCTAGGGGACACAAGGCAAAGTGTTTCAATACTTCAATAGCATTTGCAAAGAGAAGTAACAAATGACAGGTCCATGGCATAAATACCTGCCGGAGCGCACAGCAGGTGTCGCACGCGGCGGTTCAAGAGTTGTCCTAAAACCAGACACAAACCACTGTTTTGGCCATAACTCTGCGCGCACATGTCAGAATGCTACGCCGTCTGAACCTAGACGTGCAAGATCACAAGACGAACACTCCGACTAGTCACATGCATGCATCCATTGTTGGTTTTTTGTGCTCATTGTGCTCTGTTGTGTCCTCCCGGCTTGTGTACATCGGCGTGCAGATGACTGACGGTGAGACTCGACGCCGATGGAGTGTCGTCNGGTAGAGCCGACGCACGCTGAGGTCGTCTCGCGGTTCGCTGGAGCCTCCTCTCTCCGGCGACGTGTTCAGCTCCATCGGCAGGCCTCCTCGGCGGTCGCACCGCCGGCAGTCACTGCCGCCGCAGTCGCTGTCTGCATGCGCCCAACGCGTACTGTCATGCTTGCGTCGTCATGCACTGCCTAGGGTCCCAGTTGCATGTTGCATGGCCCTGTTTGGCAGCATAAACCGTCGTCGGCACTATCTGGGTGTAGGCTGCCATAACTCCTCACTACTATTTTTCTAGCAGATTCTGACCGCACGGCTGCGTTTGCAGCGTCGGTATTATGGTATGGTCCAGTTTTCAGGCAAAACGGACGACGCCCGGGTTTTGGGCTGTCGGCAGCCTGGCAGGCCTCACCGAGAAAATCTGCCAGCCTGAACTGAGCTATTTTCTGATTGGCTGATGAACTGAGTAACAAGCTCTACAGAGCTGGGGTGGGGGCTAGAACTAAGAGGGGTCCCCCATTGCTGTTCATTCTTCATTCCTAATCAGTCATTATCAGTTTTCAGCTGCTTTCTGGCGCTAACTCTGGCGCGCACGTTTCTGAGTAACAAAACCCAGAGCTTCCAGACTTAGACTCTAGAGCAGCAGACTGAGGGGGCAGCTGACTTAAGCAACGAGCGTGGAAGCCCGCACGCTGCATCAACAACGCTGCTGCCCCAACCTGCTGCNCACGACGGCGCAAGGCATTGACGTCCTCAGGTGTGACTGAACGCAGCAGCCAGCAGCAGCAGCAGCAGCTTGCCGCGGCAGCGAGCAGTGGCAGCAGCGGCCAGCAGCAGCAGCAGATAGCAGCGGCTGGCAGCAGCAGCAGCTCGTAGCAGCAACAGCCCACAGCAGCAGCAGCCGGCAGCACCAGCAACTGCAGCGAGCAGCAGGCTGCAGCAGCAGCTGCTCGCAGCAGCAGGCTGCAGCAGCAGCAGCAAGCAGCAGTAGCAGCAGGCGGCAGCAGCAGCAACGGCAGCAGCTGCAGCAGGCGGCAGCAGCACCAGCAGGCGGCAGCAGTTGCAGCAGCTCGCAGTAGCTGCAGCTGTAGCAGCCCGCAGCAACAGCTGCTGCAGCTGCAAGCAGCTAGCTGCTCGCAGCGAGTAGCGAGCAGCCAGCTACTCGCTGCGAGCAGCCAGCTGCTCGCAGCGAGCAGCGAGCAGCTAGCTGCTCTCTGCGAGCAGCCAGCTGCTTGCAGCGAGCAGCGAGCAGCCAGCTGCTCGCAGCGAGCAGCGAGCTTCGAGGTGCGAGCTCCTCGCAGCGAGCAAGCAAAACCGAAAAAGAAAAAAAAAACAACAAAAAACGTGGACCTACCCCCCCTCCCCACGATCTGTCCCTCTGTTAAGGAGCAGCAGCAGCAGCAGCCACAGCAGCAGCAGCAGCAGCAGCAACTGCAGTAGCAGCAGCAGCAGCTACGGCAGTAGTAGCAGCTGCAGCAGCCACAGCAGTAGCAGCAGCAGCAGCAGAAGCAGTAGCAGCAGCAACAACTGCAACAGCAACAGCAGTAGCAACAGCAGCAGTAGGTACAGCAGCAGCAGCAGCAATAGCAGCAGCAGCAGCAACAGCAATAGCAGTAGCAACAACAGCAGCAACAGCAGCTGCAGCAGCTGCAGGAGCATCAGCGCCAACAGCAACAGCGGCGGCCCCAACATTCACCGCTGCTGACGTCAGCACCCCTCTTCTGACATCACTGCTGACGTCACTGCTGACGTCACTGCGAACATCATCTACACAAAAAAAGGACGGTGAAAGGGGAAAGGGGGAACGCCAGAGGAGTGGGTAAATTCCCACTCCCCCAACCTCTTGTTGAAGCAGCAACACAAAGAAAAAAAAACACAAAACAGACACCAAGCCATGGCTGGTAGTCCAGGCGAGGGGGGGTCCTCCTCTGATGGGGGGACCCCCATCCCTCCTTTCTTGCAGCGATTGTTGCAGCAGCAGCAGTAGCAGCAGCACCCGCCACCGCCGCTGTAGCAGCAGCAGCTGCTGCCGCAGGACCAGCAGCTGCCGCCGCCGCCGCCATTGCTGCAGTAGCCAGCCGCCGCCATTGCAGCAGCAGCAGCCACCGCCTCTACAGCAGCAGCCGCCGCCGCTACAGTAGCACCACCGCCCATACAGCAATAGCCACCGCCGCTATAGTAGCAGCAGCCTCCGCCTCTACAGCAGCAGCTGCCACCGCCGCTGCAGCAGCAGCCACCGCCCATACAGCAGCAGCCACCGCCATTGCAGCAGCAGCAGCAGCCACCGCCTCTACAGCAGCAGCTGCCACCGCCGCTGCAGCAGCAGCCACCGCCCATACAGCAGCAGCCACCGCCATTGCAGCAGCAGCAGCAGCCGCCCCCTCTACAGCAGCAGCCGTCGCACATACAGCAGCAGCCACCGCCTTCAGCATCAGCAGCCGCCGCCCTTACTACAGTAGCAGCAACAGCAGCAGCCCACTAGTAACGTTGGCGGCACCCCTCACCCACTTGTTGCTCTTCAGCAACAACTCGCCGCCTTGACACAGCAGCTTGCGGCGCTACAACTAGTCGCCTCCCAAACCGCCACCAGCGCGCTGCCGTCGTTCGTCCCTCCAGGGCACTCTAGCCCCGCGGTGTCCGCCGCCACGTACTACTTAGCACAACAGCAGACTCAGCGCCAACGGCAGATAGTGACCTCCGTCCTTGGCCCCACTCTAGGTGCCGGCCATAGGCAGAAGGACTTTGAGACGCCGCCACCGCCGCTTCAGGCCGGCGAGCAATTCCGGAGCTGGGAGCTCAGCTTCCGGATCTGGGCGCAGGGGGAGGGTCTGTGGGCCTACTACACCCTCCCCTACGACTCCATTCAGGCCGACCAGCTATATGACGCTGGTCGCGCCGTCTGCGCCCTTGTACTCGTCGCCCCTCCAGCTTCCCGCCTTGCCCTGGAGCCCTTCCTCGGCGACTTCACCGCTGGCGCCATCCCAGACCCTGCAGCCGCCTGGCACGTTCTCACCAGACCCCATCGCCTGTCCAGCGACGCTGAGATCAGCCGCCTGCTCCGGGAGTTCAACTCCCTTCACATGGAGGAGGCCGAGATGGTAACTGCCTACTGGCAGCGAGCGGAGGACATCCTCCGTCGACTCGGCAAGTTAGCTCCACCCCCATTGTCCACGCTCCTCACCATCAAGCGCGGCGCCACCAGCGCATACGCTGACGTCTTCGTCCACTATCCTCAGAACGTCCTCACCACCATGGAGGCCCAGGGCACTCTCATGCCTTGGGCATACGAGCTCTTCCTCCGCATTGAGGAAGCTCGCCAGGAGTCCCAACTCCATCGCGCGGAGGCCCTTGCATTCCCTGTCGTCACCACCCTTGCCGTTGCCTCTGTGGCCGTTGCCTCCCCTGTCGCAGCTACCTCATCGCCCTCAGGGAAGAAGAAGAAAAGTTGGAACAAGAAGGGCAAGGGTCCATCGCAACAGCAACAGCAGCAGTCGTCGACCGGTACCAGCGGTAGTAGCTCAGTCTGCCACAACTGTGGCCAGCCTAGGCACGGATGGTACACGTGCCCTCTTCCGACGGACGAGGCCCGCGTCATCGCCACCATGCGACGCCAGCGGGAGCGCCGCCTCGCCTCTGCCACCGTCGCTGCTGCTGGTCCCACCACTTCCACCTCGTCCAGCACTGCTCCCACTCCGATGACTCCGCCTGTCCTGCAGCCACCCGCGCCGCAGCAGTACTACCCGCAGCACACGGCCCAGAAGTTCTACCCTCAGCCGTCGGCACCTCCGCTGCCCTCGTCGGCCCCATCACCCTACTACCCGAGCTCCGGCGCTGTCACTCCGCATTCTGTCTACACTCCTGGGCCGTCATCCCGAGAGCTTCAGCTGGAGCAGTTCATCGCGCTCCAGCTTGGCCTCCCTCGCCCTCCTCCCCAGGGAAGTGCGAGTTGCATCACCTCCTGCCCTCACGCCCGTCCCTGCATGACTGAAACTGAGCTGCGGTCGTGTCCAGTCTCCTCATCTGTCTCGTCGTCTCCTGTGATCTCATCCACCCCCCTCCTTGACGACATTGCATGGCTTGACGACTGGCTGTCTTGTTTCGCGCCTCCGTCTACCGTGTCCGCGTCCCTCGCGTGTTGCCATGTGACTGTGACTGATCTGGTGACCCCTGACCAGGACCCTGCTGAGACCTGGATCATCGACTCCGGGGCCACGCATCACATGATGGCATCTTGCGAGGCCTTTAGTATGCTCGGTCCCGTCAGCAATGTCTCCGGTGTTCGGACGGGCTCCGGACAGGTGTTGCCGGTCTGTGGAGTAGGCGTTGATCATTTCCGTGGACCGGCCGGTGACATCTTTTTGACCGATGTTCTCTTCGTCCCTGGTCTTGAGCTTAGCCTCCTGTCCGTGACTGCTCTTGACCGCATGAGCATGGACGTTGTGCACTCACGTGGCGTCGGAATTGTGTCGTTGCGTCCGTCGGGTCTTGTCATACTGCACGCCGCCGCCTGTGGAAACTTGTGGCACGTTCCCCGCCTCGCTTCTTCCCCTCCCGTCTCCTCCCCGTCGGGTGCCACCGGTCATGTGTTCGTCACCAGCACGCTTTCTCCTCAGCACACCCGCCTCTTGCACCGCCGCCTTTGTCACGTCCACTCTGCCGCAGTAGAGAGCATGCTCCGCACCCAACCGGCCAAGGGCCTTGATCCGGAGACCTTCCCTCTCCCATGCCCCACTGAGTGCATTGACTGCGCTCAGGGCAAGATGCACCGGTCCACGTACCCCCTCTCTTCCTCACGGGCGTTCGCCCCCCTTGACCTTGTCCACTCGGACGTCATGGGCCCTCTCCCCACTGAGTCCATCGGCGAGCATGGCGGTTATGTCCTCACTCTGACGGACGACTACTCCCGCTACCGTTGGGTCTTCTGCCTTCGGCAGAAGAGCGATGTCGCCCGGACCATTCAGGACTGGCTTGTCCTTGCGGAGCGCGAGTGTGGCCGCCCCCTGCGTCGCTTTCGCTCCGATCACGGTGGCGAGTACCTGGGTGTGGCCGCGACCTTTCTCGCCTCCCGCGGTATTCGCCATGAGACGTCTGCGCCCTACACACCCGCCCAGAACGGCGTCTCCGAGCGGTGGAACCGTACCATGGCCGACGCCGTCCGCACCATGCGGGTCGAGTCAGGTCTCTCTGATGGCTTCTACTTTGAGGCCATGGCCTACATGACCTGGGTCTGGAACAGGGTTCCTCACGGTCCCCTTCCCCGCCAGTCCACGCCCTATCAGCACTGGTGCGGTCGGCGCGCTGACCTCCGCCCGGCTCGCGTCTGGGGCTGCGTAGCCGTTGTGTGGCTGCCCGCCCCACAGCAGGGTAGCAAGCTTGCCCCCCTCGGACGCCCCTGCACCTTTCTCGATGTGTGTCGTCAGTCCAAGGCCTGGCGCTTTTGGGACCCATCCCGACACTGCATCGTCGAGTCCCGCAATGCCCTCTTTTTTGAGGACCTGTTTCCCCGCGACCTCATCCGCTCCAGCTCGTCCGTGTCCCTCACGTCGCGTTGGGGAGTGGTGAGTCCGTCCTCCATCCTGCCGCTTCCGGGTGACACATCACCCTGTCCCTCTGAGCCGGTAGCCCCGGTCGCGGCCGCTGGCCCCTCCGAGCTAGCTGACCCAGTCGCGTCTACTGTCCCCTCCGGGCCGGCAGCCCCAGTCGCGTCCGCTGGTCCCTCCGGGCCGGCAGCCCCAGTCACGTCCGCTTGCCCATCCGGGCCGGCAGCCCCAGTTGCGTCCGCTGGTCCCTCCGGGCCGGCAGCCCCGGTAGCGTCCGCTAGTCCCTCCGGGCCGACAGCCCCAGTCGCGTCTGCCGGCTCTTCCGGGCCGGCAATACCAGTCGCATCTACTGGCCCCTCCGGGCCGGCAGCCCCGGTAGCGTCCGCTAGTCCCTCCGGGCCGACAGCCCCAGTCGCGTCTGCCGGCTCTTCCGGGCCGGCAATACCAGTCGCATCTACTGGCCCCTCCGGGCCGGTAGCCCCAGTCGCGTCCACTGGTCCCTCCGGGCCGGCAGCCCCAGTCGCGTCCGCTGGTCCCTCCGGGCAGGTAGTCCCAGCCGCATCCGATGGTTCCCCCGGGCCGACGTCTCCAGTCACGTCCGCTGGCCCTTCCGGGCCAGCAGCCCCAGGCGCGTCCACTCGCCCCTCTGGGCCGGCAGCCCCAGCGGCGCCCGTTAGCTCCCCTGGCCCAACAGCGCCTGTTGCGTCTACTGGCTCCTCCGGACCAGCAGCACCGTCTGCCTCCGTCGGCCCGTCGGACTCAGCACCATCCTCTGCCCGACCGCGCTACACACGTGGCCCAGGCGGCAGCCTCCGACCTCGGCCAACTGTGAGCGCGCAGACTGTCGCTCCCCGTTCCGTAGCGCCTCGACCCCCTGTGGCTCAACGTGTTTCCTCCACTCCCACGGTTGTGAGTGGAGACCCTTGCACAAAGGCTCTCGGCTTGACCACTTCTGCCATTATCGCAGACCTTCACCCGGGCTCTGCATTGGGGTACGCCATGCTTCTTCACGAGCATCGGCATGCTGTCGTGGCCGCACTCCCACGCATCCCACCTGGGGCTCGTGATGCACTTTCCCTCTCAGTCCGGTCCACAGCGCGCCCAGAGGACCCTTCCACCCTACGCGAGGCTCGAGCCTCCCCTGAGGCCGCACATTGGGATGTTGCCTGTGCCGAGGAGCTCGCCGCTATCCGACAGCACCACGTGTATGACCTCGTCGACCTCCCTCCAGGTCGGAAGGTCATCGGTTCCAAGTGGGTCTTTCGGCGTAAGTGGAAGCTTGACGGATCCTTGGACAAGTACAAGGCCCATCTCATAGCAAAGGGGTTTGCTCAGGTCCCTGGGATCGACTACGACCAGATCTTCGCCCCAGTTGGCCGGTTCTCCACTAGCCAGGCATTGTTCAACGTAGTTGCCCAGCACGGGTGGGAGCTGCATCAGATGGACGTGAGCAACGCATTCCTCCATGGCTCACTTGAGGGTGAGGAGCTCTACATGACGCAGCCCCCAGGCTTTGACGATGGCACTGGGAGAGTTTGGCGACTGTGAAAGGCCCTCTATGGTCTAAAGCAGTCGCCTCGGTGCTGGAACCAGGAGATCAGCAGCACGCTTCTCCGTGGCGGCCTCCAACGCAGCACCGCTGACCCCGCACTGTTCATCAGCCCGCGAAATCAGACCTTCGCCGCGGTCCTGGTCTACGTCGACGACCTCCTCATTGCGTCACCAGACGCGACAGCCATCCAGCACGTCAAGGACCTACTGCACGCTGCCTACCAGATGAAAGATCTCGGTTCTGCCCGAGTCTTCCTGGGCATGGAGCTCGAGCATGATCGCTCACAGGGCGTCCTGCATGTCCACCAGGCTGCCTATGTGCAGACCCTGTCAGCTCGCTTCGCCGAGGACTTGCCCCTCGTGCCCAGCGATTCCTCACCCATGTCACCCGATGGCCAGGTGAAGTTGAAGAGTCATGACCCAGCTTTTGTGGGGGAGCCAGTTGATGTGACCACGTATCTGCGGGTCATCGGGTCACTGATGTTCCTGACGACGACGACGTGTCCAGACATCGCGTTCGCCGTTAACCTCCTGGCCCAGTTTTCTCAGGAGCCGCGTCACCTCCACTTTGAGGCCGCGATCCGAGTACTGCGCTATGTCGTCTCGACCGCTCGGCGAGGCCTCATGTTCCGTCGTCAGCCGTCCGTCGTTGCAGTGGGTTACACTGACAGCGACTGGGCCGGCAGTCCAGACGGTAAGAGTCGCACTGGCTGGATCTTTCTGGTCGGGGGCACAGCTATGTCCTGGCGCAGCGGCAAGCAGTGGTGCATTACACGCAGCACTGCTGAGGCTGAGTACATGGCCCTTGGCTCAGGCGCGTGTGAGAGCGTGTGGTTGCATCGTCTGTTGTCCGAGTTGTGTCAGTCTGTCGCATCCATCACCTTGCATTGTGACAATGAGAGTGCCATGGCCATTGCAGACAATGACAGTGTGCATCACACTCGCACAAAGCACATCAATGTTGAGAAATGGAATAGCCTAGGCAGCAGGTTGGGGCAGCAGCGTTGTTGATGCAGCGTGCGGGCTTCCACGCTCGTTGCTTAAGTCAGCTGCCCCCTCAGTCTGCTGCTCTAGAGTCTAAGTCTGGAAGCTCTGGGTTTGTTACTCAGAAATGCGCGCGCCAGTGTTAGCGCCAGAAAGCAGCTGAAAACTGTAAGTGACTGATTAGGAATGAAGAATGAACAACAATGGGAGACCCCTCCAAGTTCTAGGCCCCCCCCAGCTCTGTAGAGCTTGTTACTCAGTTCAACAGCCAATCAGAAAATAGCTCAGTTCAGACTGGCAGGTTTTCTCGGTGAGGCCTGCCAGGCAGCCGACAGCCCAAAACCCGGGCGTCGTCCGTTTTGCCTGAAAACTGGACCATACCATAATACCGCCGCTGCGAACGCAGCCGTGCGGTCAGAATCTGCTAGAAAAATAGTAGCGAGGAGTTATGGCAGCCTAAACCCAGATAGTGCCCACAACGGTTT
>SZWC01010919.1:4082-61393 GCA_023375785.1 Penium margaritaceum
CTGTCTGGCAGGCCTCACCGAGAAAACCTGCCAGCCTGAACTGAGCTATTTTCTGATTGGCTGTTGAACTGAGTAACAAGCTCTACAGAGCTGGGGGGGGGGCCTAGAACTTGGAGGGGTCTCCCATTGTTGTTCATTCTTCATTCCTAATCAGTCACTTACAGTTTTCAGCTGCTTTCTGGCGCTAACACTGGCGCGCGCGTTTCTGAGTAACAAATCTAGAGCTTCCAGACTTAGACTCTAGAGCAGCAGACTGAGGGGGCAGCTGACTTAAGCAACGAGCGTGGAAGCCCGCACGCTGCATCAACAACGCTGCTGCCCCAACGTGCTGCCTAGGCTATTCCTTTACCCATCACACACATGTCAGGCAACAAGATGGTCTCCTCGTGACACTGGCGGTACCAGGGCCCGGGTCTCGACCGCTACGAGCAATCCAACACAATAGTATCATCATCCAAACACAGGATCATGGGAGGATCTCCTCGTAACACGGGTGCAACGCACCACGTGTCCGGGTCTCGACCAACAACTTGCATGCACATGCCACACACAGTATAGCCACACACCAAGACATGCGATCACATGGTCTCCTCGTGACACTGGTACAACGCACCAAGTGTCCGGGTCTCGACCAACAGGGTGCTACCATGTACATGGAGCTGTGCAGGCACGCAGCATGAGCCACATGCGGGATGCTATAGATGCTCACAATAGAGCATGGACCTCGCCATGCATCTCCCATGGCGTCGGGTCAGGTCGAGGTCCACACAACACTCCCCCTGGGCAGATGAACCTGGCAGCGATGTCCTCGATGGAGATACTGATGTCGTAGCTGAACAGATCCTGGGCGATGAGTCATGTGGTGTGTCCAACATACAGAGATAGCTCGCCCTGTCACGTGCGAGACGACTCCCTCCCTCAAAGACGAAGTGGTGTCTCCGGCTACGACTCCTCACGTGAATTTGCATCACCTGGGGTATACCAGTCCTCGCGTGACTGCCAAGGGTCCCAACTCAATGTCTCTCCTGCCTCCGCACTGCCGCGATGCATCAGTGTACGCTGGAGGAACGGGAATGGGCGAGCAGCACGCGTGCGTGGATGAACTGGCGGAGTTGGCCTCCGATACGGGATAGCACACCCTGAGACACAAGGGTGTACTGCTAGAAGAGGAGAGCTGGAGCGACGAACCGGATCACCACTCGTGGATGAAGATGGCGATGGGGCAGGTGAGTCGGGTGGATGAAGGTGTGTGACGGCAGTAGTAGAAGAAGGAGGAGCGATGATGGGGTTGACAGGAGTGAGGATGGCGGAAGCCGAAGGCACGCTCACCTGTCCTATAACAGTGTCCCCAATGGACGTCATACTCGGAGCTCGTACAAGATCCTCCCCGGGTATAGGTGTGCCAGATGCTGCTGGCAGAAGGCTCCTGCCGATAGCAGTGATGCTGCCCTCCTCTGAGAATCGCTCACGCGCTGCCATCATCTCCCGCTGTAGCATGAGTACACGCATCAGCAGATCAGCATAATCTGCCTCGGACATGTCGAGGTGGCCCATGTCGACCTGGTGTAGAATAAACTCTGCCTCACTGGATGCTGCACATGCAGACTGCACAACTCGTGAGTAGAGCTCCATCTGCATCTCTACTGCTAAAGACGATGGAACTGGCGCTGCTGCATCCCCCTGGGGGTCAACCAAGCTCGCAATGTGCTGAGACGCTGGAACATCGGATGCAGCTGCAGGTATCGCATCCACATCACAGTTCGTGTCTGTCATGCGAGGAGTGAGCGGTCGCATGCCAAGAGAGAAGGAGAAGGAGGAGTCGTCAGAGTCCATAGAGCATGTGGAAACGTCGTCCGTGCAGGTACTGCCACTCTCGGCGTCGATGTGATTGGTAGGGTCACCAATAGGTGAAATCGAGGGGGCAGAACTCAGCTCCTGTTGACGAGGTGACTCCATCTGCATGTATGGATCTGCTCCCGTATCCTCGACTGCCGCCGTAATGGACACATGTGTACAGGGCTCTGGCTCAACAATGTCCGTCAAGGCGACCAAAAGGCGCAGCTGACGCTCACGCACAGTCTCGCCTGGAAGGCTTGTCGCTGCCACCTGCTCAATAATGGAGTGAAGACCACCATCTGACTCCGTCACGTGTGTCAGTGCTCCGTCCTCTGCACAAGACGTAGACTCGGGGAACATGGGTGACTCCTGACGCTGAAACTGGTGCTCAGGTAGCGCAGGTGACATGGTGAAGCCTGCTGAGTCTACAGCACGTGTCCCAATGATACCTCTCAGAACTGCTGCTCTCAAGAATGCCTCAACCTCCAAAAGACAAACCGGCTGACTCTGCTCATGCACTGCGATTGCTGTCGTACTGGTGTGAATCTCATGTGCCAACGCCCCCGGAGATCCGTGAAGGGTATCCCGATCCGGGCGGGACTCCTGTGCCACCGCCAGGCTGCTACCGGTTGGAGTCGCAAGTGGCACCGCCAAGGCACACGGGACCTGTACTCCTCCTGATGCAACCTGCTGCTTCAGAATGTCCGACTACTGCCCAAGCGTAGATGTCGACCTCAATGACATGCACATCCCAAGCACCCCAACATCCGCCAGACTGGTGTGAGTCTGCTGCACACTCTCCCCCAAAAGCATGGTAGATGCATCTCGATCCGTACGAGACTCCTGTGCCACCAACGGGCCTCTAATGGTCGGAGCCGCGAGTGGCACCGTCCAAGGACGCCGTGCCTGCGCTCCTGATATTGCATGCTGGTGTGGAAGATCTAGATCCAACCCGGACGATGAAAGGCAACTCTCCACCACGAACGCCATGTCGGGGTCAGACTCCACACCATGTGCTGTCACCGTATCATCTGAGTCTGCCTGAGCTGACGCTCGGGCAGCACGGCCCGGCGCGAGTGCGGATCCTGTCGCTACTGTCACATCACGTAATGCGCGGTGACCACACTCCCCCTCGATAGGTACAGCAACGGAGGCCCAGGAGGTGGAGGATGTATCAACATCGGCGCGAGCACCCCGTGCGGAGCGCTGACACCGACGTCGCAAAGTCACTCGACTGGAATGACTACATGAAGGCATGTCATCGCGAGATGGCATCGTTGTCACAGAGTGAAGGATCGATAGGATGGTGGCAGCCTGGGACTCGCTGGCAGGTAGAGCTGAAGGTACACCATCCGAAGAGGAAGGAGGAGATGATGGAGGAGATGTGATCGAAGACACCGTCGACAAACGAGTAGCAAAAGAACGCTCAGTGACGACGAGGTCACAAAGCCGCTGCACTGTCGGCCGGAGGCCGTGGATCTCGGCGAATATGCTCGCCAGTGGTCCAGCTAGGGGATCTACCAACGCCGGTAGATCCGTATGCTGTGGAGGACGCAGGCTCAGACGAGGTTGTAGCCAAGGTAGATGCCAGCCGGGAGGGCGCGTCCAACAGCGACGCCAACCATGACGTCCATCACCATAGTAGTAACAGGCGAACGCGCAAGGCACCTGCTTAGATATCTGCGCACTCATCTCGTGCGCTGGACGATGGATAGGTACCGAGGACACCTATTCCCGGTGGTAAACACCAAGCCACGGGAGAGAACGAGGCCAGTAGGTACAGTCACTTATGGAGGTCACGGCATCCGGGTCGACAAACGTGACCAGACGGACGAGCTGCACTACCACAACACGCCCGGAGATTACAGTCTGACTAACTTCTGCCACAAATAGAGCGAAGACTGCTCCAAGACTATAAGGGGTGGCGGCTGCAAGTGTGGCTGCTGCTCCAAGTGGTAGACGACCCAGCCCTCGGAGATGGTAAGACTCGAATCCGCCGTCGATCCTACGGGGTGAAGTGCGCGCAACAATCCACGGGCCCCAGGAAGACGCCGGTCCAGGACGCGTCTTGAAGCGGAGATCGCCGCCGACGACCGTCCGCTGTCGGCTGAGAAGGCGAAAGTGCAAGCTGTCGCGAATCCGCCGCACTATGTTGTCATTGACACTCCACCGCCTCATGCTGTTATTGCGGCTATGAGAGCTGCTGCTGCTGTTGTGGTGGTAGTGGTTGGAAGATCATCCATTTTTTTATTGTTTTTTTTCTCTTTTTTTTTCTTGGCCCACGGCCACCCCCCCTTTTTTTGTGCCCTCACCCTCCAACCCTTTTTTTTCTTCTTCATGTTCTCCCCTCTGCTCGCCTTAAACCCTCCCCTTTTTTGTTTCTTTTTCTCTCTTTTTTTCACTCGCTTTGTGGCGTACCCCTTTTAATATATTTTTATCACTCGCCCCCCCCTTTTCTCGATTGCCCCTAAGGTGGGCTATGGGAGAAAATAAGGGGGGAGGGGGGGGAGGTGTCCGGCTTTTCCGGCCCTCCTCCGGTGGATGCTCGCTCGCTCGCTCGCTCGCTCGCTCGCTCGCTCAGCGAGCGAGTGAGCGAGTGGGTGTGGGGGGAGGAGGGAGCGAGGGGGGGGTCCCGTCGGAGGGGGCCGACGGGCCCCCTCCGAAGGGCCCCTCAGAGGGGCTCGGCGGGGTCCTCCGAGGGCCCCGTTGAGAAGGAAAGAAAAGGGGGGGAGGGGGGTGGTGCGAACGAGGCCGACAGGCCCCTTCAGAGGCCCCCCCCCTCAAAGGAGGGCTGCGAGGCCCTCCTCACAGCGGCAGCAGCAACTGCAGCGGCAGGTGCAGCTGCTGTGGTTGTTGCTGCTGCTATTCCTTCTGCTGCTGCTGCTGCTCTGTGGTGCAGCTGCTGCTGCTGCTTGTTGCTGCCGTCTCGGCTACTGCTACTGCACGCTGCTTCTGCTGCCGCCGCTGATGTAGTGGCTGCTGCTGCTACTGCTATACGCTGTTGCTGCTGCTATATGCTGTTGTTGTTGCTCTGCACAACTGCTCCTGCTGCTGCTGCTGCTTGCTGTTGCCGCTACGGCTGCTGCTACTGCACGCTGCTGCTGCTGCCGTCGTTGTTGCACGCTGCTGTTGCTGCCGCCACTGCTATAGTAGCTACTGCTGCTGCTCCTATATGCTGCTGCTGCTAACGCTGCTGCTGCAACGGTAAATGCGCTGCTGTAGCTGCTTTCGCCGCTACTGCTACTGTTGCACGCTCCTGTTACTACTGTTGCCCTCTGCTTCTGCTGCTGCCGGCGCTGCTGCTACTGCCGACGCTACTGCTGCTGTCGCCGCTGTTGTAGTGGCTGCTGCTGCTCTTGCTTTTGCTGTTACCGTCGCAGTCGCTATCGCTCCTTTTCGCGGCTCACCGCCCCTGTGGCGTTCACTTGCAGTCGTTTCCCGCTCCCTCACGCTGCTGCCGGCGTGGCGCCATGTGGCGCGTTCTCTTTGCGTTCCGCCCACTGCTCCTGCTTGTGCTGCTCACACGCCCCCTTGTGCTCTGATACCAAATTGGAAATAATTTCAAGTGCATGCAGTCCCATGCAAAAACGAACATGAGCTATGTGTGTGAGTGCAATGCAAGACGGCAAGAATTTGGCTAAGTCTGGAACGCTGAATGTAAAGAACAAGGAGAGTTTACAAATGAGCCCCTAGCGGGCTTATATAGGGGCGCCGGCAGCTAACCGCACTCGGCCCCGTCACCCCTGCTGAACCCAAATGAGTCAACAGGGAGAACACACTGCATACACCAGGAGAGCAACAAAGGTGGTCTCCTCGAGGTACCNAGTCCCATGCAAAAACGAACATGAGCTATGTGTGTGAGTGCAATGCAAGACGGCAAGAATTTGGCTAAGTCTGGAACGCTGAATGTAAAGAACAAGGAGAGTTTACAAATGAGCCCCTAGCGGGCTTATATAGGGGCGCCGGCAGCTAACCGCACTCGGCCCCGTCACCCCTGCTGAACCCAAATGAGTCAACAGGGAGAACACACTGCATACACCAGGAGAGCAACAAAGGTGGTCTCCTCGAGGTACCGGAACAACTCTCCGAGTGCCCGGGTCTCGACCACTGAGAAAACATGAGCAGTGCCAAAAGATCTCGGAATCAACGTCGAGACATCACAGACGGCATTCCGAAAATCGGAAGCCCCACAACAGCCATTGGGTCTCCTTATCGCACCGGTGCAGTCAACCTGGTGCGCGGGTCTCAACCCACCGAGAAAACTCTCCTACCTCCTGACAAGCCCACATGGCTGTCGGAAAGCATCGACCGCGTCTCGCCGGCGCTGTCGTAGGTGCTGGAGAAGTTTCAGTGCTTTCCGGAGGCCCGTCGTGTCGTCACGCCCTCCTCTGCCATATACCTCGAATGTGGGTATATCGGTAAACTAGCAGTGTCGGTCGTGACGGGTGAAAGCCACACAAACCAACATAAAGAACACTCGTCCTCCTTGTGATGTGAGTCGTTTATGTTCATGGAGTGTACACACTCAAGTGACACCTTGACTTGTCCACTAGCATGCGATACAAAAACCGCTGGTGGTCTGAAAAAAAGTGAAGCTATTGGATAATTCATCCAATGGTTTGTGCACTGCTGGTGTCTCAGCCCAGAGTAAGAGTGGTGCCCGCTGTGCCTATCAGGATATGATTAAGAGCTCAATTGCGGTGACCAGCATAACTTGCTTCATTTATTCTTTGCATAACATACAACCGTACACAGAATTGTGCATGCACCCACATTCGTTCATATTCGATGCGGGTTGACAGTGTTGTGGTCCTCTAACTACCTAGAACCTTCCTAGGGTATGTGTGTGAGAGCAAGCAGCCACATGACGCCATGGATGCGGCAAAGCTTGCCTTCATTAGCTCAGGCAAAACCAAGACTAGGAGTGAAAGGAGGGGGGAGCGAGACTTAGTAAACGGGTGAGTGTGCACTCGCCATGGGCATCACACCCAAGCGAGCCACACCGCCACCTGGGGGTCGAGCCCGACCACTTGGCATAAAACCGAACGGCGGCTACTCACCAATGCATGGATAAACCCGGCATGGTGGCCCCCTAAGGATCAGCACCCGGGAAATGCAGCTCCCCCACAAAACACTCAAGGCAAGCAAACATGATGCAGAGCACGGTAGTAAGAGTGTACGGGCTCTAGCATCTCCCACAAGAGATGAGAATCAAGTCATGGCCATGCAAGCGTTAGAGAGCACTCCTGGATGAGGGACGCCACAGATGGCAGCCACGGTAGGCTCGTTTGACATCTTCCTAGGTGAGGCCATGTCAAGTTAATCTGTACATGTGTGTGCATGGAGGAGACAAGAGGGCAGAGAGATGTGAGTGGCTGACGAACTTCAACACTCCCCCATGACCCGCAGGCAGTCACCCCACACATACAATCTCAAGAGAACGAGATGAACAAAGAGGATAGATAGATGGATGCACTCAACCAGGGTCATGTGGACAGATGAGACCAACTGCATGGACAACACTTTTGAATACGTTCTGACTTAGTGCTTTTGTGAGGAAGCCTGCTCTCTGAGAACGTGTATCCACCCATGCAACTTGAATAATGCCAGCGGCGATGCACTCTCATACAAACTGATGCTCCACATTGATGTGCTTAGTGCGTGAATGATGCATGCCACTATTCTCAGTAATGGCCTTGGTGCTTTGATCGTCATAGCGCAGAGTGATGCAACGAATGGGGACAAGACACAGCCAGACAACCTCACACGTGCCTGCGCCAAGTGCCACATACTCAGCCTCAGCTGTGCTGCGAGTAACACATCCCTGTTTGTCATTTTTCCATGAAACAACAGTTCCACCAATCATGAAGATGTACAGTGTACGACTGCGTGCATGAGAGTCATGCGCCCAGTCACTGTCAATGAAGCTGTCAACCACGAGAGATGGTTGTGCACGAAAGAAGAGACCGACACGTGGTGTGGAGAGGACATAGCAGACAACTCGCAGGGCGGCTTCCAAATGCTGCTCGCATGGACATTGAGAGAACTGAGACATGAAGTTGACCGCGAAGGCCACATCAGCATGGGTGGTGGTGGTGAGGTACATCAGTGACCCTATGACTCGAAGATAGTCAATCACGTCAACTGTCTCCCCCAGCTTTGAGAGGTCTGAGGACTTCAGCAGTGATTGTCCAGTGGGTGTCATGGGTGTAGAGGCGGTGGGAGTGACAGTGAGGAGTGAGTTGAAACGCTCCCCCTGGCTGCGGACATACGCAGCCTGGTGCACATGCAGAGTGCGGTGTGCGCGGTCCCGCTCGAGCTCCATGCCCAAGAAGACACGGGCCGGGCCCAAATTCTTCATTTTGTAGGCTGCCTCGAGAAGAGACTTAGCGGCAGCGACTACAGAAGTGTTGGGGGATGCAATGAGAAGATCATCCACGTACACCAGGATGGCAACCAACGGTTGTGAAGGGGGACTGAGAAACAGAGCAAGGTCCACTGGACTTCTCCTGAAGCCTCTTTTCTCCAGAGTTGCCGTAATCTCTTGATTCCAACAACGGGGGGATTGCTTGATCCCATGGAGCGCCTTGCGCAGTCGCCACACACGGTTTGTACCATCCGAGAAACCGGGTGGCTGCACCATGTAGATCTTCTCATCCAGCTTGCTGTGCAAGAAGGCATTATTGACGTCCATTTGCTCTAGTTCCCAATCATGCTTGGCAACTAGACTGAGCAATGCTCTGGCAGTGGTGTAGCGACCAACTGGTGCGGACGTTTTGTCAAATTCCACACCAGGGATCTGGGAGAACCCCTTTGCCGTGAGACGTTCTTTGTACCGTTCAGCAGTCTTGTCTGGGTTGAGCTTGCGACGATATACCCACTTGGCCGCGACAGCTTTGCAGTCTAGGGGTAGATCTACCAGTTCATACACACTGTGGTCTGATAGTGCGTCAAGCTCAGCCTTCATGGCCTGCTCCCACAGGGGGGAGTCAGTGACTGCACTCGCTGCCTGCACAGTCAAAGGTTAAGGTGGAAGAGGAGAGAGACCGGCAGTGGCAAAGCACAAGGCAACATACCTCGCGACAGACAACGAGAGGGCGGAGTGAAACTCTTGCTCAACGAGTGAGTACCCAAGGGCAGTGCTGGGGTGCACAACGGAAGGAGCGGTAGACAGACCAGTGGTAACAAGTCCAACTGCACGAAGACCAGGATCGCCGGGAACGATAGGGTGAGACTGGGAGGGGAGGGCACGGAGACAACCTCCACGTGTGTAGGGTGACATAGGGGGATCTGACCGTGTAGAGGTAGATTGGATTGTTGAGGGAGTAGGAGATGTGCAGGTAGGGTGTGCGGGAGAGACTGGGTGCACAGAAGCGGCAAGAGAGGTAAGGTGTGCAGCAACAGCGGGAGAGGCTGGGTGCACAGTAGTGGTAGGAGAGGTAGGGTGTGCAGCGGCACCAGGAGAGACTGGGTGCACTGAAGCGGCAGGAGAGGTAGGGTGTGCAGCGACAATGGAGAGGCTGTGTGTATAGTAGTGGTAGGAGAGCTAGGGTGTGCAGTGACAACAGGAGAGACTAGGTGCATAGGAGCAGGAGGAGAGGAAGGAGGAGGAACCGAGGGACAGGCGGAGGGGAGAGACGAAACCCCAGACGAGGTAGCAAGACCACCCCCACCCTGAGAGAGTGGAGAGAGGGACTCCGTGAAGCTAGAGGCGTCCTGTTCAAACAAGTGTTCAAAGAACATGGCATCCCGAGACTCAATGATGCGACTGCGGGAGGGATCCCAAAAGCACCAAGCTTTGGAGAA
The DNA here is from genome assembly GCA_023375785.1 of Penium margaritaceum. Taxonomy (NCBI): domain Eukaryota; kingdom Viridiplantae; phylum Streptophyta; class Zygnematophyceae; order Desmidiales; family Peniaceae; genus Penium; species Penium margaritaceum. The sequence continues at coordinate 13,725 of SZWC01010919.1, forward strand.
GGGGGAGACACCAAGAAAGATACTTAGGCGACCGCGGGGGGATAGTTTACCATCCCGGTGGTCAACCGGAAGCCAGACAGAGATAAGACACCCCCAGATGCGGGCAAGGCGCAGGTCGGCGCGCCGATCCGTCCAGCGTTCGATGGGAGTGTCTGTGTGAGGGAGTGGACCATGAGGGACTCTGTTCCAAACCCACGTCATGTGGGACATGGCTTCAAAGGCAAACGGAGAGAGTTGACCAAAGGCAGAAAGGAGGACGCGCACGCCATCAGTAAGGGTTCGATTCCAGCGCTCAGACACTCCGTTTTCCTGGGGAGTATAAGGCGCGGTGCATTCAATGCGGACACTACGAGACTCAAGAAAACGGGATGTGGGACCAAGGAACTCACCCCCGCAGTCACTACGAAACACAAGGAGGGGGCGAAGGCAGGCACGTTTGGCCTGTGGAAGCCATGCTTCAATGACGTCACTGACATCACTTTTGTGACAAAGAGCAAAGACCTAGCGGTACCGGGAGAAGTAATCAGTCAGACAGAGAACATAACGACCCAAACCGCCAAGGAAAGTGTGGGGAAGAGGACCCATGACATCAGCATGAACAAGGTCAAGAGGGTGAGAAGAGGTGGACTCAAAGGTGGAGAAAGGAGACTGGTGCATCTTGCCAGACGCACAATCGAGACAGCTTGACAAGCAGGGAGGCGCAAAGGTGGCCGTGTCAAGCCCTACAGCAGTCTGAAGGCAAAGGAGATGTTGAATGGCGGCAGTGTGAATGTGGCACAACCGTCGATGCAGGAGATCAACAAGGGCAAGAGACAAAGAGGGTGCCACATGAATAAGAGCAAAGGCAGCGGAAGACGAGGGAAGGGACAGAGGCACATGGAACAGACGGTCACAGCACACACCGCGTAGAATAATACGACCAGACGAATGGTGAGAGATAGAGGCAAGGCCACGGCTGGACGAGAAGTCCATGCCCTGATCGTCGAGAGTGGTCACAAAGAGTAGACTGACCTCAAGATCAGGGACATACAACACATCAAGAAGATAGACGGTGCCACCAGGACCAACGAACTTGACGACACCAACGCCGTGGACGGGGAGGTGCTGGCCGGAGCCAGTGCGGATAGAGAGAACAGAACCAAAGGGGCCGAGGGAGACAAAAGAGGAATGGCATGAGGTCATGTAATGGGTGGCCCCAAAATGAATGATCTAGAGGTCAGGTGTCGCACGAGTGGTAGGAAGGACAAGACAGACGGCAACAGTGCCACGGAGAGACTGAGGAGAGGAGGTGCCAAGACAAGTGGGGAATGTGTGAGACTGCCAATCCTCAATCCAATCACAAGCGTCCGGAAAGTCTCCCTGCACACCCCCAGATGCTGCACCCCGGAGGTTGGTGTCAGACTCATAAACAGAGACATGACACAGGCCACTCACACTCTCACCTCCCTGAGAGCGAAGGTGAAGAAGTTCAGCGAGACGACGCTCAAGGACACGCTCCTCGTCATGGCGATCAGAGGAGCAATCAGAGGAGCGGTCGGAGGAGCGGTCGGAAAGATGGCCCTCATCACGTGTCCAAGAGGGTGCCAAGTAGTGAGCGGATGGAGGACCGTAGTAGGGAGGTGGAATCCAACTCCAAGGACTGGGAGGTGAGGGAGATGGCTGGAGCGATGCGAATGTGGTGGAGAGGGTAGAGGTTGAGGTGGAAGAGGAAGGAGATGCATCTGTCACTGTCGTAGTTGCGGAAGAGGGGGTGGCCCCGATGCGTGCCCAATGGGCACGCATGGAAGAGGCCAGGCGAGCATCATCACGGGCGGCCAGACACTTGGAGCACCGCAGTTCCATAAAGTGACATCAGTGTTGGCAGTGGTGCTAGAAGGGGGCTTACCACCCCGGCCACCCCCACGCCCTTTGCTACCACCACGGCCACCACCGCGGTTTGAGCCACCATCCCCACCACGAGAAGCTGCCTGTGTGGAGTGAGCCGCGGCTAGGGCAGAGAAGGATGAGGAGGGAGTGGCAGCTGAAGAAGAAGGGGATGAGATGGTCACTACAGCAAGAGCAGCACGATGCATGCGCTTGTTCTGGAGGCTGTTCCACCAATAAGTAACGCGGGCGGCAGTGAAGTCATAGAGTGGCCCAATCCTTGGGGGTGTGTCCGCAAGGAGTGGTGCAGAGGCAAGACGCTCAAGCTATGCCTGTGAGACGTGCAGGTAAAGATATGGGAATTCAGGGATTAATCTAGCAACAATCGACAAGCAGGCAGACAGGGACCCAGGGACGGCCTTGCCGAGGTCGCACAGAAAGCGTAGGCTCCTTGCCCAGTACTCGTTGGCTATCTCATCAGCCCGCATGTGCAAAGTGTTGAACAACATGGTAAGAGCACTCTGGGCCGCATGCCCGGTGATAGTTTTGCGGCGACGAATGAGAGAGTATGCACCGACGGGGTCTGCAATGGTGCTGTGGGTGGGGTCTGTGTTGTCAGTACCAATGTCGTCAAGTAGGCTCTCAGGTCCAGCGATGATGAGCGCGCGAACAACACAAGCGGCCTCCGTTGGTTGGGGAACAAACGGTGCCTTTGGAGGGAAGTAGTACTCCCACAAGGGTTCCCCTTCGGCCCATGCGCTGAAGCGGGTCTCCCAGGAGGTAAAGGTGAGCTGAGGTGGTGGTGTCTTAAAGTCTTTCTGGCGTGTGGGAAGAAGCACCCGAGCTAAGGCAGCTGCTGATAGAGAGGGTGAGGAGGAGTTGGGAGCACCAATGGGTAGCATGGAGGAGTCAGCAGATGTTGTATCGTCAACAGGAAGAACAGCAACAAGGGCAGGTAATGTCCGTAGACGCTCGATGACGAGAGTCGCTACTGTGGTGGCTAACTCATGTCGTGCCTCACTAATCCTGTGTAGTTCATCCTCAGCCTTGCGGCGTGCTGCCTGTACCTCACTAAGAGCGGCTTGAAGAGCCTCTATTGTCTCCTCTGGTCCTGGCATGATGAGAGCGTGCAGGAAGAGAAAGCAAGGAGTGATGTGTCAATGCACAGAATGCAAGATAAAGGAAAATCCTCACCAAGCTAGTGGCGGGGCAGCAGAGGGAAGAGAGGAGCCACCATCGCTGCAGCTGAGGAGAATAGGATCGCGACCCACCCTACGACTACAACGGTGAGGCAGAGTAGTCCAGTGACTGTAGCCCCCGCCACGGCTGATAATGCTGATGCAACCAAGACGCCGGTGGTGACGTGTGTCGTCAGCTCCCGCTGAGTACCGGTGGGAATCAATGCTGCAGATGCAGTAGAAGCGTGAATGGAGCCGACAGCTCCTGCAGTGGAGTCGGCGGTGGATGATGCAGCACTGGCAACAGAGGCTGCAGCAGTGGTGATTTGAGTGGTAATGTTGACTGTTGCTACAGCAAGTAGAGTGAGTGAGGCTGCTTTGTGGGCGTAGGCCTTGGCTGCGCGACCCACCGCTGTCTGAGTAGGTGCCCTGCACGCACGAGCAGTGGCGGAAAAAATTGCTGTGGCTCCTACTGCAGCGTCTAGGATGGCCCCTGCTAGACCGATGGAGTCAGTGTGGACTGGGAGAACAGGGATCACACGAGGAATCTTGGGAGTCTGCGCCGATTCAGCAGCTGCGGCTGTATCAGGTGCGGGAGTTGATGTAGTGTTGAATGAATGTGGTTCTGCGGGTGGTTGCATGGTTGGACGACGAGGTGGAGACGGAGGCAGGTTGTCGGCTGAGTACACCTGGCGGTTGATCTCCTCTTCTTGTGCCACCGCCTCCCTCTCGTCCAATTTGGCCAGTTCCTTGTGCCAGTAGGAAGAGTCGAGCATGCGGTACCATAGAGGTGTGTCAGTGTCAAGAAGGGAAGGAGAATCAAAGTCACGAGGGTCCTCCTACTCGTGGTCCGTGTGGTGCCGGGCTATTTGAGGAGAATCGAGCACCTCGTCTGGGGGACAGTCAAAAGGTTGCGAATCCAGCGTGGCCACTTGAAGAAGTCTGAGGATAGCAAAGTGCGGCAGAGGGCAGCAAGCAGCTGAGAACAGCCGAGAGTGCGGCTGAGAGCGGTCCTAGGCAATTGGACGTAGATGCGGGACTAGATTGGCCACGGTTTGCCGAGGATGGTCGAAAGAGGGGTTCAGAGCGACTAAGAGTAGTCGCAGGCAGCTGCGAGCAGTTGGGGGCTCAGATCAGCCAAGGGGTACTGACGGCAGCTGAGAACGACCGAGAGCAGTGCGGTGAGCGGTCAAAAGTGGCCAAGAGTGACCGAAAGTCCCCTGGGCTGTCAGAAGGCAGCTAGAGGAGTGAAGAAGGAGCCAAAATCCGCGGGTGTGGAAATGGCCTCGTGGAGTTGCCACTCGAGGGGCTGAGATGAGCACCACGACACTTTGGTGTTGCTCAGTGCTAAGGGAGTGTGCAGTGAACAACCACTGTTGCGGTGAAGTTGAGCAGCCAAGAGGGGCCACGGATATGTGAGTTGCGCCGAGGCTAATGACCAGGATCGGTGAGCTGTGGACAAAGAGGCTCACGTGCTCTGATACTAGTAATTACCTAGAACCTTCCTAGGGTATGTGTGTGAGAGCAAGCAGCCACATGACGCCATGGATGCGGCAAAGCTTGCCTTCATTAGCTCAGGCAAAACCAAGACAAGAAGTGAAAGGAGGGGGGAGCGAGACTTCGTAAACCGGTGAGTGTGCACTCGCCACGGGCATCACACCCAAGCAAGCCACACCGACACCCGGGGGTCGAGCCCGACCGCTCTGCATAAAACCGAACGGCGGCTACTCACCAATGCACAGGTAAACCCGGCATGGTGGCCACCTAAGGATCAGCAAACGGGAAATGCAGCTTCCCCATAAAACACTCAAGGCAAGCAAACATGATGCAGAGCACGGCAGTAAGAGTGTACGGGCTCTAGCATCTCCCATAAGAGATGATAATCAAGTCATGGCCATGCAAGCATTAGAGAGCACTCCTAGATGAGGGATGCCACAGATGGCAGCCACGGTAGGCTCGTTTGACGTCTTCCTAGGTGAGGCCATGTCAAGTTAATCTGTACATGTGTGTGCATGGAGGAGGAGACAAGAGGGCAGAGAGATGTGAGTGGCTGATGAACTTCAACAGTTCCTGCATGCTTGGACAAGTTATGGCTTGGAGAGGTCGGGTTGCTGATCTTGCGGAGCCACAGGTTCGCTTTACTCCGGCGTGTGAGAAACCACCCGTGGCTCGTTGCCGGCCGATTCGATGTGATCCCGGGGTGGCGTTCTGGCCCCGCGCAATCTAGCATGGATTGCCTTGTCAACTGGCCCCCATCACCTCGCTAGCCTGTAACTCGATTCACTCACTGTAGTGACTCTCGATAATTTTTCTCTATGGATGATTGCTCCATTCCATGGCGCCGTGTGTGCTCCTCCCTAATGCTCTCATGCTTGAACACACAGCCTAGCGTAGCAGTTACTAATTTCTATCGGTATCGAAGTAGGAAAGCGAGGCTTCCTTGCAAAACTAAGGGAGTCCCTCCATGATCCTCGGATACCTGCAACCACTGCCACCGTCTTCCTCATGCGCATTTCCATAGTAGCCATGGCAATTGCAGTAGCAGAAGCAGGAGTGTTGGTTTGTGTGGCTTCTACCCGTCACGACTGATGCCGATGGATTATTGATATACCCACGTTGGTGTATATGGTACAAGAGGGCATGACGACACGGTGGGCCTCCAGACTATACCGAGACTGCTCCAACATCTATGACACCTACGCCGGCGAGACGCGGTCGATGCGTTCCGGCAGGCCTGTGGGCTTTTCAGGAGGTACGAGAGTTTTCTCGGTGGGTTGAGACACGCGTACCCGGTGGAATGTACTAGTGCAACAGGGATACCCATTATGCTTTGTTGTGTCCTCCCGACTTGAGTACTTAGGCGTGCAGATGACTGACGGTGAGACTTGACGCCGCTGGAGTGTCTTCTGGTGGAGCTGACGCACGCTGAGGCCTACATGCTGTTCGCTGGAGCCTCCTCCTTGCGTCAACGTGCTCAGCTCCATCGCCCGGCCTCCTTGGCGGTCGAGCCGCCGGCGGTCACTGCCACCACATAAGCTGTGCATGCAGTGCTTGATGTGACTATGCTATTGTGTCTGCAGCGTCATTCTCTGCCCAAGGTCCATGATTCATCATGCGTGGCACTGTTTGGCACAATGGACCACTGTAGGCACTGCCTGGGTTCGGACAATCATAAATCTTGGCTACTTTTTTTCTAGCTCTTTCTAACTGCGTGACTGCGTTCGCAGCATCGGTATTATAGTATGGCCCAGTTTTCAAGTGAAACGTATGTCGCCCGGGCTTTGGGCTGTCAACCGTCTAGCAGGGCTCACCGAGAAAACCCTGCCTGCCAGAAAATAGGTCTAGGACTATTTTCTGATTGGCTGGTTAGCTGAGTAACAAGCTCTACAGAGCTTGGGGGGAGCTAGAACTTGGAGGGGTCTCCCATTGTTGTTCATTCTTCACTCCTAATCAGTTACTTCCAGTTTTCAGCTGCCTTCTGATGCTAACACTGGCACGCGCACTTCTGAGTACCAAACCCAGAGCATCTAGACTTAGCCTCTAGAGGAGCAGACTAAGGGGGCAGCGGACTTAAGCAACGAGCATGGAAGCCCACACGCTCCATCAACAATGCTGCTGCCCCAACCTGCTGTTTAGTATTTCCGGCTTGGTACCAGAGCCAGAGCCTAGCAACAGCAGCAGAAGACTGGCATACAAGTGCCAGACAACGCCAACAAACCTCCATACGCGCCAGTGCATGGGAAATGCTGCTGGATCTTTTTTGGCAGCATTGATCAGCCCGATGGTGGCGTCAAGATTTTCTCCACGGCCAGTGGGCCAGTGGAAATGCTGGCAAATGTTTTCGGCAGCACTGACCCCCACGCGTTATGCGAGGAGGTCAGCAGCTAGCGACGTCAGGCATCGCGACGACAACGCACGTGGACCAGGTGTGATCGTCCTCCAAATAGCAACAACGGTGGAAGCTTGGAGCAGTAGCGAGCAATGGCAGTAGCAGCCAGTAGCATCAGTGCCCAGCAGCAGCGGTCGGCATCAGCAGCAGCTTGCCACAGCTAGTAGCAGTAGCAGCCCACAGCAGCAAGCAACAACAGCAGCCAACGGGAGCAGTGTCAGTAGCACGCAGCAGCCAGCAACGAGCAAGTGTAGTAGTAGCAACCAGTTGTACCAGTAGCTGCAGTCAACAACAGCCAGCAGCAGCCTACAACAACCAGCAGCAGCTACAATAGCAGCCAGCCGCAGCCCATTGTAGTAGCAGCTGCAGCTCACAATAGCAACGGCTACAACTGCAGCTGCTCGCAGCCCGCTGCCCGCAGTGAGCTGCGAGCTGCAAGCAGCGGGCTTGCTGCTCGCAGCCCGCAGCAACTAGCGGGCAGCGAGCAGCGAGCTCGCTGCTCGCTGCTCCCGGCTCGTAACGAGCAATGAGCTCGCTATGCAACCAGAAAAATAAAACGAAAAAGAATCCCCCACCCCATAGATGCTATTGCAGATGTTACTGCTGCTGCCATCACGGCCGCTACAGTAGCCACGGCAGCCACAGCAGCACGCAGCAGCACAGGAGCCATAGCAACAACGGCTGCTGTAGCCGCAACCACAGTAGCAGCAGCGGTAGCAGCAACAACGTCAGTAATAGCAGTAGTAGCAGCAGCAGCAGCAGTGGCAACATCAAACCGGCAGCAGCAGCAGTAGCCGCAGTAGGAGCATCAGCAACAACAATAGTAGCAACAGCAATAGCAGCTGCTGTAGCTGTAGCAACTCTAGCTAACCCCCTATTGCGGATGCAGCAACGGCTTCAACAAAAGCCACTACTGATGTCAGCAACGTTTCAGCTGACTTCATTGCTGATGTCACTACTTACATCATCAACAAAAGAACACAAAGAAAGGTCAAACAAAGGGGGCCAAACAACATGGCCACTACCCTAGTGGGGAGGGGTCCTCCTCTAGTGGGGGGACCCCTCGTCCCTCTTTTTTGCAGCAGTTGTAGCAGCTGTGGTAGCAGCAGCAACAGCAACAGTAGCAATAGCAGTAGTAGTAGAAGTAGCAGCAGCGGTAGCAACACCAGGAGCAGTAGTAGCAAGAGGAGCAATAGTAGTAGTAGTAGGAGCAAGAGCAGCAGCAACAGCAAGAGCACCAACAACAGCAACAGCGCCAACACAATGCAGCCTCTTTCATCAGTCCCTCCAACAGGACAGATCCGCTTGCCGCTCTGCGCCAGCAGCTCGCAACGTTGACACGGTAGCTAATGACACTACAACTGCCACCATCCCCACCGTTGTAGTAGTCACAATAGCAGCATCAGTAGCCACCACCGCCGCAGCAGCATCAGCAGCTGTAGCAGCAGCATCAACAGCTGTAACAACAGCATCAGCAGCCGCCACTACTGCAGCAGCAGTCGCCCCCGCAACAGCGGCATCAATGTCAGCAAGCGACGTTCACTCCAAAATGTTACGCGAGCCCTGCGATTTCCTTCACCACATAATACTTGGCATGTTAACACACCCTACGCCAACAATAGACGGTGACGTCAAACCTAGGCCCCACTCTGGGTACCAGCCGCTGGCCAAAGGATTTCAAAATTCCACCGCCGTTGCTTCAAGCTGGCGACCAGTTCTAGAGCTGGTAACTCAGCTTACGGATCTGGGCACAAGGCGAGGGCCTATGGCCTTACTATGTCCTGCCCTTCGACTCCACCCAGGCCGACCAGGTCTACGATGCCAGCTGCACCGTGTGTGCTCTTGTCCCCGTCGCCTCTCCAGCCACACGCCTTGCCCTTGAGCCCTTCCTCGACGACCTGACCACCGGAGCCCTCCCTCAACCAGCACCAGCCTGGCACGTACTCAAGCGCCCTCATCACCTGTCCAGTGATGCTGAGACCAGCCGCCTTCTGCGGGAGTTCAACTGGGAGACCAAGACGGTCACCTCCTATTGGCAGCACGCAGAGGACATACTCCGCCGCCTTGGAGACGCCGCGCCATCCCCCCTCTCTGCGCTCTTGACCATCAAGCGGGGCGCCACCCACTCCTTCTCCGACGTCTTTGTCCACTACTCCCAAAACGTTCTTGTCGCGATGCCTGCCAAGGTACTCTTATGCCCTGGGAGTACGAGCTTTTCCTCCGCATCAAGGAAGCTCGTCAGGAGTCGCACATCCATCGCACGGAGTCCCTTGCCTCTCCTGCCATCACCTCTTTTGTCGTCGCCTCAGTGATGGTTGCCGCCCTAGTAGAAGCGGCATCTTTCGATGCCCTCTCGTCCGAAAAGAAGAAAAATAAGAAGGGCACTAAGAACAAAGGGACTCAGCAGCAGACCAGCAGATCAGGCAGCTCCAACCGCGTCTGCCACAACTGTGGCTAGTCAGGGCACTCGTAGTACACGTTTCTTCTCCCAACTGACGAGGCTTGTGTCATCGCCACCATGCTTTGCCAGTGCAAGTGATGCCTTGCCACCAACGTCGTGACCGTCGTTGCTCCTGTCGCATCCGTGCCACTTGTGACGGCCTCACCTCAGCTTCCTCCACAGCCGTCCGTGCCCGCTGCTCCATCTGCGGCTCCTTCCTTTCCTTTCCCGGACTCCGGCACCATCACACCGCACTCCGTCTACTCCGTGGGACCCTCCGCCCGCGAGGGCCAGCTGGAGTTTTGTTGCCTTCCAGCTCGGCCTTCCTCGTCCTCCTCCCCAGGGAAGTGCAAGTTGCGTAGTCGCTAGTCCCTCCTCGCCCTGCATGACCGAGTCAGTGCTGCGATCATTTCCTATACCTCCGTCCGTCCCGTCCTCTCTTGTGCCCTCTCCTCCCGCTCCTCTTCAAGAAGATGTCGCCTGGCTAGATGACTGCCACTCGCGGTTTGCACCTCCGTCCACTTCGTCAGCGTCGTTTGCCCATTGCCATGTGATTGTCAGCAACCTGGCCTCACCGGTCCAGGATCCATCAGAGACCTGGATCATCAAAATCAGGGCCACTCATCACATGACGGCCTCGCGCGAGGCCTTCAGTGTTCTTGGTCCGGTCACCGATGTCACCGGGGTTCGGACGGGATCTGGCCAGGTATTGCCTGTTTGTGGTATCATCATCATTCGTGTCCGTGGTCTAGTGGGTGATGTCTTCTTGACTGATGTTCTCTTCATCCATGACCTTGAGCTTAGCCTCTTGTCTGTCACCTCCCTTGATCGCATGAGCAGGGACGTTTTGCATTCACGTGGGGTGGGCACTGTGTTGTGGCGTCCGTCTGGTCGTGTCCATCTGCATACCACCGCCCACGGCAACTTGTGGCATGTACTGCACCTTTCCACTCCCACCTCTATCTCCTCCTCGTCGACTGACACAAGCCACATGTTCATCACCAGCACTTTGTCTCCACAGCACACGCTCTCTTGCATCACAGCCTCTATCACGTCCACTCTATCGCTGTTGACAGCATACTGAGTACACAACCAGCCACGGGTCTTGACTCAGCGTCCTTTTCTGTGCCGTGTTCCACTGAGTGCATGAATTGCACTCAAGGCAAGATGCACCGTTCCACCAACTCCCTCTCTGCCTCTCGAGCATCCACCGTACTCGACCTCGTTCACTCTGATGTCATGGGTCCTCTCCCGACAGAGTCCATTGATGAGCACGGTTGTCACGTTCTGACCCTTACGCACGACTACTCTCACTATTGCTGGGTCTTCTACCTGAGGGAGAAAAGCAACGTTGATCCCACCATTCGGGACTCACTTCTCCGTGCTGAACGCGAGTGTGGTCACTCCCTTCGCAGCTTCTGCTCTGATCGCGGGGGTGAGTTTCTGCGGGAGACCACCCATTTCCTTGCCTCCCGTGGTGTCCATCATGAGACGTCGGCGCCTTACACGCCAGCCCATAACAGCGTCTCTGAGCGGTGGAACCGCACCCTAGCCGACGCCGTCCGCACCATGCGTGTCGAATCCGGTATCTCTGACGGCTTCTACTTCGAGGCCATGACCTACATGACGTGGGTCTGGAACCGGATTACCCATGGACCCATTCCTCGTCAGTCCATCCCATACCAGCACTGGTGTGGAGAACGCACCAACCTACGTCCAGCTCGTGTCTGGGGCTGCGTAGCCATTGTGTGGTTGCCTGCCTCGCACCAGGGTGGTAAGCTCGAGCCTCGCGGTCGCCCGTGCAGCTTCCTAGGCATCTCTCGTCAGTCGATGGCCAAGGGTTTTTGGGATCCCACTCGACGCTGCATCCTCGAGTCCCGCGATACCCTCTTCATTGAGGACCTATTTCCCCACAACCTTGTTCGCTCCACCATGTTGATGTTCCTCCCGTCGCATGGAGGAGTGGTGGGTCTGTCCTCCATCCTATCGCATCCGAGCGTTTCATCGTCTGTGCCCGTGGGCTCACCTTCGTCGGCTGTCCCTTCCGAGTCCGCCAGCCCCTCTGGACCGGCTTCCCCGTCCGTGCCCACCAGCCCCTCAGGGTCGGCTACCCCATCCGTATCCGCCAGTCCCTCAGGGCCAGCTGCCCCGTTCATGTCCGCCAGCCCCTCAGGGCCGGCTGCCCCATCCGTGTCCCCGAGCCCCTCACGGCCGGCTGCCCTGTCCGAGTCTGCCAACCCCTCAGGTCCGGCTGCCCTGCCCGTGTCCCCTAGCCCCTCAGGGCCAATTGCCCCGTCCGAGTCTACCAGCCCCACAGGACCGACTACCCCACCGTGCCCGCTAGCCCCTCAAAGCCGGCTGCTCGATCTGTGTCTAGCGACCCCTCACGGCCGGCTGGCCCGTCCATATCGGCGCATTACACACGTGGTCCGGGCGAGAGCCTCAGACCCAGGCGGAGAGTTAGCACTCAGGCCACCTCCGCACGTCCTCTCACCCCACGACCTGTCATTTTACGAGGATCCTTATCTCATGTCAGATGTGGTGGAGACAAGGATCCAATCCCACGGTCCTGAGTGGGGACCTCGGCACCAAGGCACTCGGCTTGGCCACGCTGTCTCTCATTAGCAACCTACATCCAAAGTCAGCTCTGGGCTTCGTCCTGCTCCATCAGGAACACCGGTCTGCCGTTGCAGATGCACTCACGTGGATGCCACCCGGGGCACGGGATGCGCATGCCCTCACAATCTGCCCCACCGAGCGACCATAGGATCCAGCCACCCTGTGTGAGGCTCGGGCATCTCCCGAGACCGCTCACTAGGAAGCGGCATGTGCCGACAAGCAAGCTACCATTCAGCAACATCAAGTCTATGAGCTCGTCGACCTTCCCCCGCGCCACTAGGCCATCAGCGCCAAGTGGGTTCTCTGGCAAAAGTGGAAGCCCGACGCGTCTCTGGACAAGTACAAGGCCCGTCTCATGGCCAAGGGGTTTGCACCGATCCCTGGCTATTACCAGATCTTCGTCCTGGTTGGTTGGTTCTCCACCACCCGGGCGTTGTTCAGCCTCGTCGCCCAACATGGGTGGGAACTACATCAGATGGATGTGAGCAATGCCTTCCTCCATGGCTCATTGGAGGGCGAGGAGCTCTACATGATGCAGCCTCCAGTCTTTGACGATGGCTCTGGCAAGGTCTGAGAGTTGCAGAAGGCCCTCTATGGCTTGAAGCAGTCATCGCGCTGCTGGAACCAGGAGATCAGTTGTACGCTTCTTAGCGGCAGCCTCCTTCGCAACTCTACCGATCCCGCGCTATTCATTAGCCCACGAGGTCGGACACTCGTCGTTGTCTTGATCTATGTCAACGACCTGCTCATCGCATCACCGGATGTAGCTGCCATCCAATGGGTCAAGGACATTCTGCACGCTGCCTACCAGATGAAGGACCTCGGGCCAACGCGAGTCTTTTTGGGCATGGAGCTTCAGCATGATCGCTCAACGGGCATATTGCATGTCCATCAGGGCGCCTACGTCCATACCCTGTTCGGGCACTTCGCTGAGGACTTGCCCCTCGTGTCGAGAGTATCCTAACCCATGTCGCTTGAAGGTCAAGCGATGCTCAAGAGCTCTGATCCAGCAGTTGTGGGAGAGCAGGTAGACGTGACCGCGTATTTGCACGTCATCGGGTCACTGATGTTCCTGGCGATGATGAGGCGTCTAGAAATCACGTTCGTCATCAACCTCCTGGCTCAGTTCTCTCAAGAGCCGCATCACCTCCACTTCGAGGCCACGATCCAAGTACTTCGCTATGTCGTCTCGACTCCACTACAAGGTCTCATGTTCCGTTGACAGCCGTCTATTGTCGCGGTGGGCTGCACCGACAGTGACTGGGCCGGCAGTCCAGGCGGTAAGAGCCACACAGGCTGGATCTTTCTTATTGGCAGCACGGCGGTGTCCTGGCGCGGTGGCACGCAGGGGTGTATTACACACAGAACTGCTAAGGCGGCGTACGTAGCCCTTGGTTCAGGAGCATGTGGCTACGTTGTCTGTTGTCCGAGTTCCATCAATTCGTCGTATCCATCACGTTGCATTGTGACAATGAGAGTGCCATGGCCATCGCCGAAAATGGCGTCGTGCATCGCACACGTATAAAGGACAATAATGTTGAGTATCACTATGTACATTTGTTGTTGCATGACAGCATCATCAGCATTGTGTGGGTTGAGACAGCACGGCAGTGGTTGACTTCCTGACCAAGGGAGTGCAGCGCGACTCATTCAAGAAGGCTGTGAGTTCAGTCGGCGTGCGTCCGTGAGTTGCACTCTTTGTCCAGGCTTATGTCTCTACCTGCCCTGGCGGAGTTTATCTGTTGAATGTGATGGTGCCCGCCCATGTGCACTGCGCCGGTGAGTCATGGGGAAGTGTTGGTTTTCCCGCGTCTCTCATAATGCTCGGCGTGCAGATGACTAACGGCAAGACTTGACACCGCTGGAGTGTCGTCCGGTGGAGCCGACACAAGCTGAGGCTTACAAGCAGTTCGCTTTAGCCTCCTCCCTACTTCAACGTGCTCAACTCCATCGGCCGGCCTCCATGGCGGTTGAGCCACCGGCGGTTACTGCCACCGCAGAGGCTATTTGCGTGCATCCAGTGCTGGATCTGACTTTCCTATTGTGTCTGTAGCGTCATGCTCTGCCCAGGTTTCATCTTTCATGTTGCATGGCATTGTTTGGCACAATGGACCACCGTAGGCACTGCCTGGGTTCGGGCAGTCATTACTCTTTGCGACTATATTTCTAGTTGTTTCTGGTCGCACGAATGCGTTCACAACTTTGGTGTTATGGTATGGTCCAGTTTTCAAGCAAAACCAACGACGCCCAGGTTTTGGGCTGTCGGCGGTCTGGTAGGGCTCACCAAGAAAACCATGCCTGCCAGAAAATAGGTCTAGGACTATTTTCTGATTGGCTGGTTAGCTGAGAAAAAAGGCTCTACAAAGCTGAGGGAGGAGCTAGAACTTGGAGAGGTCTCCCATTGTTGTTCATTCTTCACTCCTAATCAGTTACTTCCAATTTTCAGCTGCTTTCTGACACTAACACTAGCGCGCGCACTTCTAAGTAACAAACCCAGAGCATCCAGACTTAGCCTCTAGAGCAGCGGACTAAGGGAGCAGCGGGCTAAGGGAGCAGGAGACTTAAGCAACGAGCGTTGCATCAACAACGCTGCTGCCCCAACCGCTTGCTTAGTTTTTCCAGCTACCCGATGGTTGTAGTAGGACTTCCGATGTTCGGAAATCCTTTTTGGATGTCTGGATGTTGATTTTGAGTTTTTCTAGCACTGCTCGTATTTTCTCGGTGGTCGAGACCCGGGCACTCAGAGAGCTATTCCGGTGCCTCGAGGAGACGACCTTTGTTTTTTATGCGGTGTATGCATTGTATTCTCCCCACTGAGTCGTTTGGGTTCAGCGGGGGTGACGGGGCCCGGTGCGGCTAGCTGCGGCCGCCCCTACAGAAGCCCGCTAGGGGCTCAATTGTAAACTCTCCTTGTTCCTTCATATTCAACATTCCAGACTTAGCCAAATTCTGTCTTCTTGCACCCGGACACCTAGTCGATTGTACCATTGTCACGAGGAGACCATGTGATCGTGTGTTTTGGTGTGTGGCCACAATGCATGTGGCATGTGCATGCCAACTGGTTTGCTCATAGTGGTTGAGACCCGGACACATGGTTAGCTGCACCCTTGTTACGAGGAGACCCCTTATGATCTTGTGTTTTGATTGATGGTACTATTATCGCCGGCATACAGATACCTGTTGGATTGCTCATAGTGGTCGAGACCTGGCACTGGTACCGCCAGTGTCACGAGGAGACCCTATTTCCGTCTGACATGTGTATGATGTGCATTACACTAGTTTGTGCGCGTGTGCATCACTCCTATCATGGTGGAGACCCAGACATTTGACATGATGTGCCATTGTCTACGTAGACTTTATATGGGTAGCAAATGTGTGTGTGTGTGTGTGTGTGTGTGTGTGTGTGTGTGTGTGTATGTGTGTGTGTGTGTAGTTGACTGGTGCAGACTGTGGTTTGGCATACGTTGTTGTTCCATGCCTTCGTTCATTTGTTCTGGCGTGGACGAGTATGTCAGCCATGGGGAGTGCTGGTTTGTGTGGCTTCCACCCATCATGACTGATGCCGATGGATTATCCATATACCCACGTTGGTGGTATATGGTAGAGGAGGGCGTTACAACACGATGGACCTTCGGACTGTACAGAGACTTCTCTAGCACCTATGATAGCGCCGGCGAGATGCAGTCGATGCGTTCCGACAAGCCTGTGGGCTTGTCGGGAGGTAAGAGAGTTTTCTTGGTGGGTTGAAACCTCCGCACCCGGTGGACTGTACTGGTGCAACAGGGAAACACGATGGTTGTATTAGGGCTTCCGATGTTCGCAAAGTCGTCTTGGATGTCTGGATGCTAGTTTTAAGTTTTTCTAGCTCTGCTTGTATTTTCTCGGTGGTCGAGACCCGGGCAGTCAAAGAGCTATTCCGGTGCCTTGAGGAAACCACCTTTGTTGTTGATGCGGTGTATACAATGTGTTCTCCCCGCTAACTCATTTGGGTTCAGCGAGGGTGACAGGGCCCGGTGCGGCTAGCTGCAGGCGCCCCTACATAAGCCCGCTAGGGGCTCATTTATAAACTCTCCTTGTTCTTTTATATTCAGCGTTCCAGACTTAGCTAAACTATTGCCGTCCTGCATCGCACGAACACACACAGCTCATGTTCATTTTTGCATGGTTCTACACGCCCTAAAACATTTCCAATTGCAGCAATTGCAGCAGCGGCAACAGTCGCACGCGCACCTCAAGGTGCATGTGCACTCAAGCGTGCACAACCATAGCTACAGCAATTACAGTTGCAACCGCAGCTGTGCTCACAAGTTTAAGGTGTGACTGCATACACGCACATAGCCTAAGGTGCATCTACAACCACGCATGCGCAGCCGTAGCCATCGCAGCAACAATTGCAGTGGCGTGCATAAGTCACAATGCATCTGCTCCCACACATGTACAGCCACTACCACGGCATTGGTAACATCAGCCGTCTCTTCGGCAGGCGTGTCTTAGCACCTCACGCAGTTGCGGCCACAGCAACAGTCAGCAGCAGTGGTCATGTGCATAGTCCACAGTGCATCTTCACTCACACGTGGACAACCGTAGTTGTCACAGCAGCACCAGAAGTCCTGGACATAGTCAAAACTGCATTTGCATCCATGCATACACACCCACTATTACCATATTGGCAACAGCAGCCGTCCCTTGGGCTAGTGTGTCTTTGCGCCTCCCGCAATCGCATACATAGCAGCTGCGACAGACACTCCACATTCATAGAAGCTGCAACAAAGCGGGGCATCTTAGCTATCAACTTGGCTTTCCCGCCGGAAATCGAGCCCGTTCCTTTGTCGCATACAACCCGGCGTGAGCGCCATTGTATCGAGGCGCATATTATGAGGCTAAGGTAAAGCGAGAGCAGTTGTCTTGTCTTTGAGGCTAGAGCCCCGGCTCTAATCACGGCGATGAATGTAACCAGACCAAGGTTTACAAGGGGGAGGACATCACAGACTCCGCGCGAATTTCTAGTCAACCTATGACGACTCGTCAACGCCACCGAATGAAGCAGCCACGGGACCTCCACAGGATCAATATCCTTATTAAATGCCGGTAAGATCGCGTGTTGCTCATAGAAAGCGTTCAGCCTTTGGCAGAGCAGCTGGGTCAACCTTTTGCGATAACGCACCGGTCTTCCGCGTGCCAATTCCCCGACTCTGCGACCGTGTCTGGTTCTTAGTCTGCTTCATCTGGACTCTCTGTCTTAGAGGTGACGCTGGTCTCCAACGCTGCTATTGCTTTCACTTTTATTGCGACTGCTCATGCTGCTCGTTCATCCGACAGCACTACCGCTGGTAGATCTGTTGGGATGCACACAACAGCCGGAGTTGACCAATGTCCCCTTGCTACAGCTGCCATTGACGTAGTCACTCGGGTTTCTGCTACAGTTGATGCAGTAGCAGTAGCAACATCAGCCAGTGCTCTATCTAGTGTGGTGTTTTCCATCCACACGTCCACGATGCATGCCTCATCTGCTCCATTGCCATTGGCGACCAGCCACCATGCTTTTGTACTCTTCTCCATAGCAACAGCAGTCCCTGCCCTCTCAGTTGTTGCACTTGCTAGTGTTGCATGCCTGCTTGACTCTATGGCCTCCACTGTGGTCACCATTGCAGCATCCGCTGCCGCTACTCATCCTACTCTCTTTTCCCTTCACCGCTAGGCCTGGTTAGCCTGCCTCTTTGTCCTCTGCCCTCTCCTCTGTCTGTACGTGGTCATGTATGTGCATCCAAGTACGTTGCCTCATAGCATAGCTTTGAGCTGATATGGTCGTCACTCCCACTTTTCCCACGCCCACTGGGACGAGAGAAGCTCTGCCGAAATTTCTCTACAGGGTAGCATTACTGACACCATGCCAGTTAACAAAGAGCAGTATGCTACCTTGTAAGAAAATCTACAACGCATGGACACTGCACTCCAAGAGGCCCTTGCTGTCCAGCGCATCACCAACAATTCAACCAAGACACCTATGCTGACCAAACCCAGCGCATCACCAACAATTCAACCAAGACACCTATGCTGACCAAACTACTAGCTTCGTCCTGAACCGCCTCCAATCTAAACTACGCCCCATCCTTGCTGCATCCACTACCGCTGGCATCGCTGCTACCTTTGCCACCACCCCCACTTCCACATCCACTATCTTGGTCCGACCCCATCACAGCAACAGTTGCAGCCAATACAACAGCAGCCAAGCTCTTGCCCTGCCTCTGCAACATCAACATGACTTTGACACGTCGCCACCCCAATTTACCTCCAACATCTCTTTCTCCTCTTGGGAGGTACGCTTCACCACATGGGCATAGGAGGGGGCACTGTGAGTAACTATGACCTTGAGCCCTCTGTTGTTCCTCCCTTTTTTCAGTCAGAGTCCAATCGCACTATTCGTGCCCTCATTCTTTGGGGGCCAGACGATCTCATGGATAAAATCAGGTCTTGTAACTCTAACACAATGCACCACACTCCAGCTGATCCGGTCGGCACCTACGCTCATATCAAGCGTCACAATATTGTGACAGGTTATGCAACACAAAGTGTCCTTGCCATCCATTTCCACACGTTATCTTTGAGTTTGGATGAGACTCTTTATGCCTACTATGCACGCTGTCTCAGACTATAGCGTGACCTGGGCAAAGCTACACCTGGAAAGCTACCAGCCGCTCTCTCCATCATTTGCAGCCTCATCCCCGAGCTATTTGACATCTTTCAGGAGGTCACGGCCTCCGAGGTCAAGCTTGTGGCCACTGAGCTTGCTCCAAATGATTCTCCACCCGAGATTGGCGCACTCTTGGAATTTACAGCGCAACGCCTCACCAACTAGTGGAGCCGGTTGCAAAATGATCACATTCATTACGTTGTTGTAGTTGCCACTGCCATGATGCTTCCCTCCTTTTTAGCGACAGTCTCATCCTTGCATACCTCACCCTTATCCATTCCCGCTTCCTCCATTTCTACTTCCTCCCTGTTACTCAAGGAGGGTACGAAGAGCAAGGTAAAGGAAAGAGAGGCCAGTCTGGTGGTGGGACGGATGGTGGGCGAGGGGGATGCAGGAAAGGAAAGGGCTCTAATGGCTCCGCCTCTTCTACCTCTTCACCTAGTAGTGTGATGTGCTAGAGTTATGGTGCTGCTAGGCACTCTGACCCGAAGTTCCATGAACCCCTTGACGATGCCTGTCTGGTTCCTGGCATGCAAGCACACTGGGCGCGTTCCTCGTGTAGCAGTGGTGGCTTGGCCCGTGCCTCCACCTTCACTGCCACCTCTAGAAGCACTTCTTCCACCTCCACCGGTGCACCAGCTTACAGCACCACATGGAATCCCTTTTAGCCACCTTGTTTCTAGGAATGGCCTTCCGTGTTTGGGGGACCTGCCATCTACAGACCTCCTTCTGGACCTTACACTCCATTGGCTTGGGTCTCACCAGGCTCCTCCCAGCAGCTCCAATCATCAGGTGATGTCATCACATCCGACCCGCTTGAAGACGACCATTTTTTTTATGTTGCACTCTCCCATATCATCCACCATCGCCATCCTCGTAAACCGGGAGGTGAGAGTGTGTATGCATGTTTGAGGTTACTTGCGTGTGACTCTGATGAGATGAGATATTGTGGATTGGCCTGGGATGGCATTGAGAGTTGCCTGCCTGTCGAGGTTCCGTAGATTATGGACTGAAAGTTTGTTGTTTTTCCTCATTGCCTTGTCACTTGTCATGTCCATGTGTGTGTATGGAGCGGCTTCGTCATGCTAGACTCCAAGGCCACCTGTCACGTGACGTCCTCTCGTGAGTCACTTGTCTCCTTGGGTCCTGTTGGTTTTTTCCACTTCGTGCAGACTGGCTTCAGCCAACTTCATTCCATTCATGATCTAGGCATTATTTGTTTTGTTTGCCTTAAGGGGGGGGGGGCTGTTTCTTCTAGACATGTTGCACATGCCTTTTCTCTAGCTAATTCTGTTCTCTGTTACAATTCTCAATGACCAGGGCATGGAGTTCTCCTCTAGCCGTGGTATTACTCCTATGTCGCACCGCACCATTGGACGCATCTTGATTCACAGAATGCGCTGTGACTTGGCTTTTTTTTGTTCCTTATATTGCACCCTCCTCTCACACAACTGCGCTTGTTCATGTCACTCGATCCCTTTCCCCGGAACACACACAGCTACTGTTATTGCCGCTTGTGCCACATCCACAATGCCGTGCTTGACCCCCTGCTCTGCACTCAGCCCACGCATGGTCTGGATGTTTCCATTTTTCCTGCTCCTTATACTACTAATTGCCTGGACTACACTCACACCAAAATGGATCAATATCCTTTCTCCACCTGTGAGAATTGCACTGCTCATACCCTCGGTCTTTTGCATGCGGACGTCACGGGCCCCCTTGCCCATGACGCCTTTGTCTCACTAATGACTACTCATGCGTTGGTTCTTTGTCCTTTGGCAAAAGCGTAATGTTTTCTCCATTCTTAGGTCATGACTGCCTTAGGCTGAACTCACTTATGGTCGTCGCTTGCGTACATTTTGCTGTGATTGTAGTAGTGAGTTCATGGGACCAATTTCTTGTTCCTTGTCCTCTCATGGGATGTGTATGGAGCCCTTGGCTCCCTACACACCTATAAAAAATGTTTGTCCGATTGTTAGAATCACACTCTTGCCGACGGTGTCTGTACCCTTTGTTACTGAGTTTTATCTACCTCGATTCTTCTCCTTTAAATCCACATTCTGCATGAAATGGGTCTGGAACCGTATTCCTCATGGCCCCCTTCCCTGGTTTGTCACCCCCTTCAAGCGTTAGTTTGGTTGCCAGGTTGACTACGTCTTGCTTGCGTTTGAGGTTGGGTCGCTGCCTTCTGGCTACCTGATTACCTTTGTGATGACAAGCCTAGTTCTTGTGCATAAATTTGCACCTTTCTTTGTACTTTGTCCATTTTTAAGGCTTGGCGATTCTGGGACGCTGACTGGTCATGCATCAACGAGTCTCGCAATGCAATATTCTTTGAGGATTTCTTCCAGTATGATTTGTCCTGTGTCGCTCCATCCTCCTCTCTTTCCTCGCGCCTTTGGCTTTGGGGATTGGATCTATCTCAGCCTCCGGTCTCGGGGGTGCATCGTCTACGCCCTCTGCTAGTCCTCTACTCTCTCGATCTTCATCACCAATCACTTCCCTTGACAGTGAGTCTCCATGTCTATCCTTTTCGTCAACTGTCCCAACAATGTTCTTCCTAGCGTCATTGCTAGCCTCTACGTCTTCTGGCATGTCATCTCCTACATCGGCACATTTGCCTACCACCAGCAATGCTCAAGCACAATCCCCTCCTGATTTACCTCCCACTTTTGTCTCACAGACCATAGAGCTTGTCAATGTCCCAGTGTCACGTCCTCAGTCAGAAGCCCCTATTTCCAGCCCAGAGCCATATACACGTGGAGGGAGACTTCACTCTTTCTCTAAGTGATCAGTCTCTCAGCCCTCTTAGTATCACACATGCTCCAGTGCATCCTCCTCTACTGCTGAATCTCTGCCATACCCACTGGTCTTGATGTACTTGGATTTGCTTTCAGTGTTGTCCATCCCAACTCAGCAGTGGGGTATGCACTTGTTGCACATGAGTTCTAAAACGCCTTTGACGCCTCTGTTGTAGGCTATGACATTTTATGCTTTGCAGCGAGTGGACTCTTCACACTCCCACCGGAGTATTCCATAGTCCAGTAGGCTTGAGGGACATTTGATGCTAACCTTTGAAAAAACGCCATACAGGAGGTGTTGATTCCTCTCAAGGAGCATGATAGCTTTGATCTTGTTTTCCTTCCATTCGGCCACAAAGTGATGTTAGATCAGTAGATCCTTTGCCAAAAGCTGATGCCACATTTTAAGTTCAAATGATACAAAGCTCACCTGAAGACAAAAGGGTTCTCTATGTTCGCTAAGATTGACTTCGATGAGATGTTTGCTCAATTCGGACAATATACCTTGCGCACTTCTAAGCCTGGTCATACAGGATGACTAGGAGCTGGATTGGGTGGACATCAACAATGCGTTCATGCATTGAAATCTGGACAAGGAGATTTACATGACACATCCATCAGGTTTCACCAATGGCAGAAACAACATATGGCGACTACAAAAGGCTTTGTATGGGCTCAGGCAATTGTTGTGTAGTTGGAACATGGAGATATCCTCCACTCTTACAAGAGGTGGCTATCACCGCAGCACCGTTAACCAAGTTCTCTTTCTGAATATCATGTTTGAGCCCTTTTTTGTTATCTTCGTCTACGTTGATGTCCTTCTTTTTCCCTCTTTGAACCCTGCTACCATCTAGTTGGTCAAGGTCCTACAAAAATCCACATACAAGATGAATGACTTGGGCCAAGCCCTTGGGTTTCTTAGCATGGATGTGGAATGCAATTGTCAGTGTCATACTCTGCCTATGCATTAGGCTATTTATGTTCGTAGCCTCGGAGAGCGCTTCTCTTCTTTGCTGGCCAATATCCCCACTACGTCCGCCTCGATGACCCCAGCGGGGCAGCCCCAACTGAGTATCCCAATCCATCATAGCTTGGAAATACAATTGATGTCTCAGCATGATCTGGTCCCTCGTGTACCTTGCCACCACCACTTGAGCACATGTGGTCTTCTGTATTAACTTCTTGGCTCAGTTCTTGCATCAGCCTTTTCAAAGGTACCTTGAAGCTACACTATGCACTCTTTGTTACGTGCTCTCTATAGCACGTGTTGGGTTGTGCTATCATGCATAACCCTTTGTGGTCGTTGTAGGCTACACTGATAGTGACAGGGCACATGACACAGATGCACGTAGCCGCATAGGATACATGTTTCTTGTTGATAGGATTTCTATCTCTTGGAAGAGTACAAAATAGGGGTGTGTTGCTTGGATGTCGAGTGAGGCAGAGTACTTGGCACTCGGTGCAGGCACATGAGAAAGCTTTGGCTTTCTTGCTTGCTACAAGAGTTGTGTATACCTATGCACTGCATCACTCTGCTCTATGTAAACCAAAGTTCAAAAGCTATCATTGAGCATGAAGGCATGCATCATTCTCGCATGAAGCATATTGAGCATCACTTTGTATGCGAGCACATTACTACCGGAGACGTGAAGGTTGTATGGGTTTATACTTGTCAACATCATGCAAACCTCCTTACCAAGGCTCTCAGTATTAGCATGTTCAGGATGGCTGAGCATGTTGTTGGCCTGCTGTACGCTCGTGATATACATAGAAATGATGATGTTGTGCCTCTCTCTTGGTCGCGAGTTGTTTTCAAGTGCCTTATGGGTATTTGTTATTCTCGTTTCAATGTGTATGTGTGTGTGGCCTGTTTGTCTCTGGGTCATGTAGGAGTGTTTTTAATGGGTTGTGAACACAAAAGTGGCCTCTTAACTCTATCCACACACACTATCACTATAGGCGAATAATCTGATTTGAAGATCTCGGATCATGCACAGCTGGCGTCTCAGCCGAGTCCAAGAGTGGTGCCTTTTATGTCTAATGAGGAAGTGATTGAATTCTCAGTTTTTACGATTGGCATAAATTTCTTAGTGTATCCTTAGCAAATTATAAAGCAATACATGATATAGTGCATGCACCCACATACGCGTGTGGTGGATGTGATTGAATGTATTTTAGTTATGCATGATGAGGTAGGTTGTTGCTTGGTGAGGCCAGGTTGTTGATCAAGCCTAAAGCGTCAAAGTGCCAAAGCTCCCCACGAGCAAAACCAACAGTGAGAATCATGTAAGACATAAATCAAGTGATCATGGGCCACATATTGAGTGTCAGCGGCAGAGGTCACGAGCTGCATCATGGATGATTCCCATCTTGTAGGGTAGAGCTTCAGCGAATACACATCACTCATTTTCTAGCACATGTATGAGATTGTGTGCTTATTGAGTAAGACAACAGGGCATTCAAGGTGTGATGGACTACCAAATTGATCAGAAACATTAATAATCCTCCATAATCCGCAGTCACAAGATCCACATGCCACAACAAACCAGCTCCGTACGCAACATGGAAGTAGTGAGCACAAATCACCCTGGGCCATGGGGACAGGCAAGACCAAGAGCATGAGTACCGTACTTGAAGACATTTCTACTGAGTGTCTTCTAGAGACAATGAGCTCATTGTCACCTTGTGTCCATCCAAACAAACAAAACAATTTGAGTAGCAATGCAGCCACAAACAAAGTGGTGCTCAAAACGTGCTTCGTGCGTGAATGGTGCATGTCATCATTCTAAGCAATGGCGTTTGTGCTCTGGTTATCATAACAAGTGACAAATCCGTACAACCTGACACAACTTCTGCAGCAAGTGGCAGATCCATACAAACTCACACGTACCTGCGCAAAGTGCAGCGTACTCGGCTTCCTTTGACCTCCTTGTCATACACCCTTGTTTGTCACTTTTTTGGGAGACAACCATACATCCGATCAAGAAGATGTAGTCTGTATAACTTCAAGCATCTGATTGATGAGTCCAGTCACTTTCAGTGTAGCATGTAGGACTCCGAGCTCTAGAATAGAGCGCTGTGTATGGGGTGGACAAGGCATATTGCATCATACCCAATATAGCCTCAAGGTATCGAGTCTGCGCAACTAGGAGAACTTGGATACAATTTTGACTTCAAAGGCTACATCTACGTGAGTGGTGGTGGTTGGATATACAAGTGAGCCAATCACACATAGGCAATCAATTACATCCAGTGTCACTCCTTACCCTACTGATCTTGATATTCGATTAAAATTAATTTTTTGGTGTTTCTGGTTCAACGTTTTTTTTTCATCGAATTTAATAGGTACCACCTAAATAATTACTTTTCTGACTCGGGTACACAAATTTCGTCAAAGGCGTAAAAATCGCCTGAAAAAAACATCGAAGTCGTCTCACCTCCTGTCATCTCTCCAGGTCTCGACGCGGAAACAATGTTTCTGCGTCAGATCTGTCAGTCTGACGCGGCCTGCCGCGTCAGGCAAGCCGCGTCAGACTAACGCGACCTCGAAAACTGGTCATCGGTGGTGGTTGAGACCGGTCATCGTCGATTTTAAGGATCGTGTTTTTTCGTTCAACGAATTCCAAGGTACCACCTAAATAATTGTTTTCTCAAAACCCGTGCTCGAATATAAAGATTCCCTAAATTATGGATTTGAAAAAAACGAATATCAAGATCAGTACGGTATTTTGAGACATCGAGGGAATGCATTAGTGTCCGACCTGCCGGGGTCATTAACATGTAGGCCGAGGGAATTGCAGAGAGTAGGGGAGCAGAGCAACCCCCCAGGCTACACACTTACAACATCTTGTGAACATACAATTTCTACTTTGAGCGGTCACACGCAAGATCCTTGGCCAAAAAGACTTGAGCTAGGCTAAGATCCTTCACGTTTTATGCTCACTGCACAAGACTCTTGACTGAATCAACAGTAATTGGACTAGGGGTGCAATGAGGAGATCATAAAGCTACACAAAGATGGCAACAAGTGAGATTCAGGGTGCACTATGCTTCAACTATGCTTCTACAAAAGCAACCCTTCTCAAGAGTGGTTGTGATCTCTTCATTTCAATGATGCGGTGAATGCTTCAGGCCATACATACCCTTGCGTTTCCACCACATGTTGTTGGTACCATCGGTGAAGCCGGGGGAGATGGATCATGTATTTCTCTTTATCAAGCCTATCATGAAGGATGACATTGTTCACGTCCATTTGCTCAAGTTCCCAATCATGTTAAGCAACAAGACTGAGAAGAGCTAAAGCAGTGGTGTAACATCCCACTGGGGCAAAGGCTTCATCATAGTCAAATATAAGGATCTATTGGAATTCCTTGGCAAGTAGGCAGACTTTTTATGGCTCAACCACACTTTCTGGGCTTATCTTTCTATGATAAAGTTACTTGGCTGGGACAGCCTGTCTGCCAAGTAGGAGATCGGCCACCTCGGGCCCGTTGTCCTCAATCAAAACATTGTGTTTGTCGTGCACGTTTCTTTCCCTTCACCGGAGTCAACAACCTTGCAAGCCTCGTGAAAAGTCATTGGCTGTTGAGGTAATGGGAATAGGCCTACAACGGCAATGTTGTGGGCCACATACCCAAAAACAGACGTGGAAAGAGCATAGGAAAATTCATGCTGAACAACAAAGTAACAAATATCATTTATGGGATGTCTGACTGATACAGATGCAAAAAATTCATGAGGGTGTCATTCAAGGGTGTACACATGCATGGACGCAACCGAGGCTTGGATCACGTCTTGTTGTGCCTGGCCGATGACTCCTTTTGCTATCTCTTGGTGTTCGCTCTCCTCCTGCTATCACTCGATGGACACGGAGCTGACGGTCGCAAGCTCATTTGGCGAGAGATAGCCTCACCTTGCATTGCCTCTCCAATTGCCTCGTCTCTCTCTCTCTCTCTCTCTCTCTCTCTCTCTCTCTCTCTCTCTCTCTCTCTCTACCATGGGTGGCAAACTCTCCGAATCCTCCTTCCCTACCTATAGCTTGCTCCTCCTCTCTAGCATTTTCTGCATCCTCTCTTTCCTCTCCATGATTTCCTGTGTTTAGTCCTCCTTCCCTAGAAACTTATGTTCCCTCTCCATCTTTTCCAGCGCTGTCCTCTCTAGCATTACCGATTGCCTCCTTGGTGTCCCCCATATCTCCCTTTGTTCCTGGCGTTCGTCTTCATGCCTCTCCTACTCATAGTCACACATCATGTGCTCCTTCCCATGGTTCTTTCTCTCATGGTCCCATTGCACCAGATTGCACCATCTTGTCTGGTGAGACTCAGTTTCATGTCCTTGGTCTCACAAAATCTTCTGAACTTGACCACACAATTATGAGTGTGGATGACCAACGCAGATGTTGTATGGTCAACCACCCATTGATTATTCACTTTGTGTGGTCATCCACCCATCTGCAGCTACTACGCTGTGTACTTGGTCGTGTCCATGCCTACCTAGGCACGGAAACAACTGAGTGGTCGTAGTCAGTTGTACAATAATGGGAATAGCCCACGTCCCAACACTCTCTCATGACACAATGGTACGAATGTACATAAACGTAAAGAACTGACATGATTTTACAAGCAGATGCTCAAGAATCCACCCACACTCATCACAATCTTAGGAACCCTCATGCAAAGGACGAACCAAAATGAATGAATGACCTCTCCAAACTTTTTGCGTGCAAATGCCTTGATTAGGAAGTCAGATCGCTACAAGCTCGTAACGACCTAGATGACGGAAATTACCTACCACTCCAACAAGTCATGCACAACGTGATGGGCAACAACAATGTACTATATGCATTCATAAAACACACTAGAGATTTCCACGATAACAATAACACTCTTGTTGGCACAATAAAGGAAAAAAGAAGCACAAGTTGACAAAACTCATGCAACAAGCACTATAACCACACCGTTGATAGCCCCATCTCATAAAGCATCACATTTTACTTACAAAAATCAAAGACTTCCTATTTCATTTCTTTTGTACCTTGTGGATTATGCACAAAGTGAGGGAAGATGATTACCTTGTCACCCCATCGCTTAGACGTCATGTTGGCTACCATATTCGGCTACTATGGCTGTAATAATTACTACTATTACATAACAATACAACTATGCACCTGCACCATTGCAATGGCCACGTGTGATGTTACTTTTGTGTGCAATAGTTGTACACCTGCTACTATTGTGCTACAAAACTGTCATTGTTTCTCCAAATCACAGCTAGATAGTTGTGTAAGCACGTAGTGCCACAACTATGCTACTAGGCTACGCTTCTACCACTACAACTATTACTACAACTATGCTACCGCTTCTACGCTACAGGCGCCTCTATTACTGCTGGTACACACTGCTGCTACTATTCTTGTAACTTTTTGCAATTACAGGTTATTGTTTCCTTTGGTTATTGTCGTTGGCTATTGTTGTCACTCACTGTTGTTGCAGCCTATCGTTGTTATGTTTTCTTGTGTTACAACTCAGTCTTCCTAAAGCTGGCCACTTTCTCCAACCGATGTTTCTGCTATCGGCCGTCGCTGTAACTTTACTACAACTGCTCCACTCCAAAATCCATTCACATATGATGTATCCCACATTCTTCGTGTAATTGGCACCCACGTGGATACACAATCTGCACTTTTTTGTCATACCACTGTAGACCATGAGCAGTGCGTTCGGCACTAGCATCATGGGTGCTTTCGGCATCCATTGTTAAAGTGCAACTATCACTTTTCCTTGGTGTGTTTGACAATAACAAAATTTATGCAACCACGTCGTGGTTTTGAAAGGTCAGCCCTTCCAGGTTTTCTTCTAAAATACCCCAAACTTTGAGGCGAATCCACAAAAATTTAGGCATTGTCTGTGGTAAATCTTTTGCATTGAAGTGTATCCAACTGAATGTCGTTCACAACACGGAAAACTGCCAGTTTTCCTCCGTTTGTTGTTTGGAACAAATAATGAAAACAAAATCAGGAATCTTGATTTTTATGTGAGAACTCAACCGGAGGTTTGAGATGTTTTGTGTCAAAACCAATGGTTAACTTGACCACACATTTGGGTTTGATCACAGAAGTTGTTACCGTTTCAAACGTTTTTCAAAATGGTTAACATGGAATTCCTCAACCTGAAGATTCATCAGAATGAACAAATTTATGGCACGTCAAGTGCCTCCTTGTGCTCTTTTTCGTATGAAGCTTGGAACATCACAAGCGTCACTTGGTGTGTCAGGAAATCTGTGGGTCTTTTCCTTTTCCACGATCAAGAAAATGTTTTGAAAAAAATTGAGACCTCAATTTCAAAGCTCAGACTGAGCTACATGCCACACTTAATGGAAGTCGAACCGAGTTCAAGCGCAGGCGTTATCTCAATTTACGCCGGCCAGCATTGAGGCCCAGGGGAAGAAAAAAAAGAGACAAGGGTGTGAAGCTACACACAAGGCGTGCATGGGTTACAAAGTGAATTGAATGCCTAAAGTTTCTGTAGTAACTAAAAGATGCGTAAGAAAGAAAAAACATAGAGGATAAGAACCCAAAACAATGTCCAAGGATTTTTTACGTACATGCATGCATCATGTAATGATAGTGACTCACTTTGTACGGTTTCCAATCTTTGGCTTTATATTGTTTTTCATACAAAACAAAACTGACACATTATTCTATTTTTGATAATGTGAAACTACTGGTTTTATTGCCCATTCTAAATAATTGGTTGATCTTGGCTAGTGCTGTTGATTTACAAATGTGATTGATGAAGTCAGTTTGAGTTTGTTTACTTTCTTGTTTTTCGGTCTCATGCATGTGTGTCTTTCCCTTTTGTGGACTTGCTTGAGTTACCCAAACGAAAAGTGTTGGAATCTCGTTTTGCGGACAACGTTGATTTCAACATGCCACGGTATGCCTTCATTGAATGCAAGCTCTATTAGAGGTCACATGACTCAATCCAACGTCGCGTTGGATTGAGCTATGCTTGAGATCTACCTTCTTCGCAATCAATGGTCCTTTTTTGTCTACGTCAAGAAAAATAAAGAGATGCCTCCACATGTAGAGGTTTTAACGCTCAACCGGGTCGTTGTAGAGGAACTAGAGGTGCAAAGAGAGTTGTATTTATGACCGCCCTCGCCCTTTTTCCATTTGCGCATCCGCCAAGTGGGATGTGCTATTTCATGTTGTGTTCTAGGTCCTAATTGACTATTATTTGTGTTTTGACATATCTCTGAGTACCTAGTCAAGTGGAGGGGTGAGTCTCGCATTTCTGGTCGAGCTACCAAAGGTGGACGATGTGGTATGGTTAGAAGAGAAATAGATTTAGAAATGTGGATGTTGAATGGATTACAATGGGGTATAATTCGTAACAAAAAAAATGTTGGTTGTGAGCCCGTAACCTCTCGCTTCATTGAGAACAACACTCTGACTGCACCACTCATGCACGTCTTGACATGTAGCATGCACATTTATGAACAGCTCGTTTCAGACTGTAGAAGTGGGTGCACACCGTCTCTCCCACTTAGGCATCTGCACCGTGGGGGAAGGGTAACGCCCCGGAAGCTTCCCTTCCCCGTGGGAGGAGGGTTGAGAGGCCCCTTCTCCCCCTTGGCACTCGTCTGTCATCCCCCCTTCCCTCTCTCACATCTTCAACACTCTAAAGGCACAGGAGGGGGGGTAACCGTTCCACTCTCCCTCACTTGTGCCGTCGACACCCCATGAGGGAGGGGGAGAGGGATTCGCCCTCTCTTTTCCGCCTTGTACACTGTCGGTGCCATGGACAAGGGGGATGAGGAGGCACAGGCCTCTCCTCCCCCTTGGCGCCATCGGCGCCATGAGCAAGAGAGGGGAGGGGAAGGCATACCCTCTTTTCTCCCCTTTGGGCGCTGTCGGTGCCATGAAAAACAGTGGGGCTGATGGGAGGCATGCCCTCGCCTCCCCCCCTTGGACGCCACCATTGTCATGGGTGAGGGAGAGGAGGCACTATCCTCTCCTCCCCCTTGGTAGTATCGGCGCCATGAACAAAGGGGGAGGAAGAAGCTCACCCTCCCCTCTCCCCTTTGGCGTTGTCGGCGCCATGGACAATGGGAAAGGGGGCGACCCGTTCTCGCCTCACCCCCTTGGGCGCTGTCGACCGCATAGATGAGGGGGAGAGGGAGGCATGAGCCTTCCCTTCCCCTTGGCGCTATTGATTCCATGAGGGAGGAGGAGGGAAGATTGGCCCTGTCCTCTCCCCCTACAATGAGGTGTGTGTTGGGGGGAAAAGTCTCCATCCCTTCTGTTCAGTCTGCCCTCTCCTATGGGGGGAGAGAGGAAGGGGGTAACCAGTCGCCGTCGTCTCTGCCCTTCCTCTCATCATCACCGTCTCTGCCCTTCCTCTCCTCTTTTCACCATCGTTGCTCTTAGTTTGATGGAGCTCGGAGCCGGTCGGGGCGAGGTTTGGTCCTCAAGCTGACGGTCCTCGATAAGAGTTTTGTACAACGCCCTTTCTCTATTTTTCTTTTTGGAGACGAGGTGTCACGTCAAGCTCTCGGCACAGAGCCTTGGATACTGGACACAACTTCTCGAGTCTCGCCAATTGGTCATTTCTTGACTCCCACCAATCGGGTGGGTTCCGTTTCCGACTGTAGTTTCCTTCCATGTAATGCGCGGATTGATGGTTGAAGTTTAACTTCACACCAGTCTAACGGACGGATGGAAACTAAGCTAAGGATTTTGTTTCTTTTGCATAAGCTTGGCTTTGGTGCCAATGTAAGAGACGTGGGCTGTTTTGCGACTACCTTCTGAACCCGAAACGTAGACCCTCAGAAAGTGTAGTCCAAGGAGAGCGGGTGAATGGCTGCCTCAGCCATTTTGGCTGCGAAAAACCGCGCCACAAATGGACAGTGTCGTCATAGGGCATGGGTATAAAAGATTAATCCTGAGCCTAATTGTTCCACGTGGCATTGCCACGTTAGAACACGACCATAATGCCAACCTAAGAGTGGAGGAGGAGTGACGCGATGGATTTTTCATCGAGGCACTCCTTTCGCCTCAAATCCAACCAAGGATTATTCTCCAATGTAGAGTTGAACTTGACTCTTGCCCATACTATTTTTCCTGGCTTTTGGCTCCTATAAACTTGAGCCTCAAGTACCCAAAGTACCCGATAAATATACAACCGGCCATTGTTTACCTTTAAAATGATCCGTATGCTACATATTGTTATGGTTCACGATGCATTATTAAATGCTCACAAATAATTTGCTTCTTAACGATCTGACATATGTACATTTTTTAGACTTTATGAATTGTCATTGTCGTACAACATACAAATACTAATCCAGAAGATTGCCATCCATCCTCTTTGAATAGCAAGCTTACTCTGCATATAATCATAGAATTAGCAATTTCATCAAAGCTTGGTCAGGCTTTACACATGTGAAATCAATAGAGATCATGCATATTGAAATGAATTTTGAAGATAGTTATCTGGGAAGCAACCATACGACGTCGCCTGGACCCCCGTCGTATGGAGCACAATAAAGTGAATACATCCATTTGTTTTCTCTTGTATTGACATTTACACACATGATACAAACTTCATGCCTGAAAATTTAATTGAAATACGCCACTTCAATATGATGTCCTTTTCAATTACAAATGTCTTATCCCATACAAAGAATTAATCATATTTCTTATCGCTTTTCTACATTGATGTTCATTCTAACCAAAGGCATGCATGTGTAGATGGAAGTCTTATATTTTTTTACAATGCATGTTTTGTTTACAAGAACATAAGATTACTAACCACATTGTCTTCTTCTTAATCCCTTTAAGTTTCATCTATGCATCTATTTGTACATAAGTCCATGATTACACATTTGTATAAAATGTTATGAACAACACCAATGTATGCTATCCTAAAGAAGGTACTATAATTGGATCCATTGTTTTTCCTCTCCCTTTTTCCTTTGCAACCAAGAGTTCAAAGTATTTTTTGGCAAAGTTGCTTATTGGCAAGTGAGATATGCTATCTCACTTGCTTTTTTTTCAAGAGCTACAACAGAGTTGTTGACAAATATTGTGAGACAAACACAACTTATTTGACCTTTCCCAAAAAACCAAGGGCAAATGTATCCAAGCTGCTTGGTTTGTGAAACACGGTGATGGGGACTACCGTGGAAAGATCACAATGAAGGCAAGTGTCTGTTTCAACAACGAATAAGAAAAAATTATTTGGTGCGCAATCTCATGCCTACTTTATGCCGCGATCAAAAAGCATCAATTTCAAGACCCGGCATCACAAGTGTGACCTAGCACATACACGGATCTAGCGACCATGTTCAATGGAAATAAATTTTTTGAAGAGCCCTACGTATTTTGCAGGGCAACAATGACCTTCCCACCAACCTTGCATCATAGAAAATTCTTTCCCCAATCAAATAAAAAAATGGTTACTGAATCATGCGGATGATGCACATGGTCAGATGCGTAGAGGATTTAGGTGTCATTCGTTGATTCGTGGTTGTATCCAACAACCTTTCAAGCATTGCACCTAGCCCCTCTACAGCCACATAGACATTGTGGTTATTTTCATTGTGAGTATTTGTGTACGTGCCGTGTCAAAAAAGTTGTATGGTTTATTAATTCTTTGCCAATAATTCCATCATCATGTGATAGTTTGGTATCCACCAGCATGGCTCCCTGACTATAGGCCTTTGTGTTACATGAGAATCTATTCAAGCATCATGGATAGGCAATAAAAGGTGGATGTAAGTCCGCATCAAAGGTTGAACTAGGCACCTTGTGAAACTTCATCCAAACATTAAAGATATGTAGTATGGAAATCCATGTAACATAAATTTCAAGGATATGAAAATCATGGAGTCTGCAAGCCATGAAGAGAAATTCAGCCACAAATGTGAAACTTCAACCAATCGACGTCTATTCCATGTGAGAGCATGAAAAAATTGGTTAGATTTGCAAGTGGGGGAGCAAATTAGGCGAGGTATGTAACTGGTTGAGGGATAGTGGTCACAGATAGAATGGAATAATGTATGTCCACATTGGAAACATGTGAATACAAAATGCTTGAGAAAGTAAATCCCTATACACAAACGCGAACATGCACCATGATTAACGTTTTCCAATACCATGTGTATGATGATGATGAAAAACGGTGTCTACAAGGAGCATATTTGATTTCCTTTTTCCATCTTGATGACATAATGGTTGACATCCATACATAGAAAGAATATCTTTGAAATCACCAAAAACATGGTTACATTATCTACAAGACTCTTGAAGTATGACTTGCTTAATGTTTGGTCAAGTTGAAAAGTCACATTATTCGTGGCTAACATATCACAATGAATATGAATGCTTGCACGAAAATCGCATGTTGGACCAAACTCACGGGTGTTATGGAAATTCCATGTTGTGTAACTACTAGTGTTGATTCACATACATTTATACCCAAGTTTGAACATTGTTTTCACTACATTGCTTGGAATAACCCCAAATGACAATGGGAGGATAAAAAATTTGAAGTGCCAGGGTCTTTGTGCATCCGTCGCCTTCCCGAACCACTTATATTGCAAATTAGAGATCTACAAAATGTAATGGTTTAGAGGAAACATCCAATGAGCAACCACAAAATCATGATTGGGAAATGTTTTATGCATTAGGACAGTCCGTAGGTGGAATAGAGCAGTGGCCTATTCTATGTCAGCATTAACAACTCAAGACAATGCTTGCGTTTGGTTGAGCGACCCACGGTGGAATGGCAGTCACGTCAAGTACCACAGGTGGACGTAGCATAGAAAGCTATGACGGCTAAAAAATGCCAACCAGTATCCTTAGACGTGGCCATGAAATATATGCAATGTAGAGCTCAAGCGTGGCCAGTCCTTGTGGAGTATGAGAAAGCTAAAGAAATTGAATTTCAAGGCAACCACTTTGGCTCCGTCATCCAAGAAGATTGCATTCGTACTAAAGGAGTTCACAACACTTGTAAAGGAGTTCAAAGGGGTTTTCCCCTATGAACTACCCTAGGAGCTACCTCCATAGAGGAACTTCGACCATGACATAGACTTGAATTCAAGTAGCAGATCGACAATGAAAGGCACCTATGGGACGAGTGTTAAAAACCTAATGGAACTCAATAAGTAGTTGGACAATATGTCCGACTAGGGGTTCATTAGACCTTCAACATCACCCTACATAGAACGTGTAGTTTTTTGTGATCCAAAACAGGCAGCCACTCGTGGCTGGCTCTATGGGGCCCAAATTTCTAGAAAATCTGACCTACACAACGGCTATCGTCAGATATGTGTATATGAGAAGGATGTTGGGGAGACAGCATTTTGCACAAGCTAGGGGCCCATTGAATTTGCAACCATTTTGTTTATTTTCACAAACACTGTCATAACATTGCTTGCAACAATGAACAACATATTATGCCCATACCTTGACAAATTCGTTATCGTGAACATTGACAACATCTTGGTGTAAAGCCGCGCCAAGTAGAAACACGAAGGCTACCCCTAAAGAGTTATTGAGATTCAAAAACGATGTATTTTTTTAATATCTCAAAGTGCGATGTCGGTCGCCATTTGTCCAAGTTTCTAAGCTACATTTTCAATGGCAAATGGATTACGATGGACTTGAAAATGGTGGGGCGGTCGGCAACTGACCAATTCCCATAAATGTTTAGGATTGAAAAGTTTTCTCTGGCTTCTACTACTAATACTACCGTCAATTTGTAATGGACTATGCTCAAGCGTTAATACCCCTCTCTCTCATGTCATTTGAAAAACCACTGAGTAGAATTCGAGAGACAAGTAACAAGAAGTGTTCAACTCTTTAAAAACTTCTCCCACCATGGTGCCAGCCTTACAATGGGTAGATCCTATGGAGGACTAAATCATGGCCACCGACGCGTCTAATCAAGCCATTGGAGGTAATCTTCCTTAAGAGAATGGCAGTGGAGAACAACTGTTTGCGTGTATGTCAAGTTACACCGGCCGTAAATCAACAATGAGGTGCACAAAAGGGCATGTAGTTCGTGTGCATGCGTTCAAGTTGTGGTAGTGTTGGAATATAGACAATTGTGCTGTCTTCACAAACCACCATGCTTGGAAACATCTCAAGAATCACCCCAATCCAAGCCGTCAAAAGACATGATGGACGAAATTTCAGGAGTCCAAGCTCAACTACTACATCAAACCAACATGGAAGCACTGATGTAATGGGTTTTATGAGCCGAAAATTTGAGTCAATGGCCAAGAATAGCACGGTCATCATTGAAATGAAGTGTAAGTATTTCTTAACAAGATTGCCTACACGTTGTGCCACGTACCATCATCAGTCCCAAAGAAAGTCGTTTCATTAGCCGTTTTTTGGCATGAGTTGATGATGCGTTATGATAGTCTGATCTGTTTATCAAACATCCTCAAATCGAGGGGTAAATAAAGCAAACTAATATGAGGTTTGGGCATCTTCTCTAGAATTTACGCAAGCCACACAGAATTGCTAGGAGAACCAAACTATAGATTTGCAAACCCGCATACAATTCTTCCAATTCCACTAGAAGGGATAGAATTTTGTTTGAAAAGTTCTACAACAAACGTCTTACCATACCGGTAATATTATAGAGTCAGAGGAACAATCTTGCAGTTGATATCCACCACATAGATTTGTAAAGCATCAGGGACAAAAAATGACAGGCCCTTGCAAAGAATCACATAATTATGAAAGGGGTGGTT
Source organism: Penium margaritaceum (assembly GCA_023375785.1). Classification (NCBI taxonomy): domain Eukaryota; kingdom Viridiplantae; phylum Streptophyta; class Zygnematophyceae; order Desmidiales; family Peniaceae; genus Penium; species Penium margaritaceum. The sequence continues at coordinate 49,978 of SZWC01010919.1, forward strand.
GAGTCACATCAGAGTGATGACATGTTCAGCGCTGGCGACCATGTCCTTCTCCGCTCCACAAACATGAAAATCTGAGGACAAGACTTAACGAGGCTCAAACCTAGCTCAGTGGGACCGTTTGAGATCGAGGGGATGCAAACCCCTTATCGTTGCTTGACTTTGCTTGCACGAGAACATGGTGATTCACCCTGGATTCCATGTTAGCAAACTTAAGAAGTATTTGGACCTTATCACAAACTTCCCTGACATAGACGACACATCCCCACCTCCTGTTCAAGTGGAAGATGATGCACAAATATGAGATCGATGACATCAGCGGACATCTCCGTCGTGGAAAGACGATTGAATTCGGGACTTGCAACTAAATGTGGGGAAAGTGGTACAACCCTAACATACACGAGCCCCTAAACTCCACGAGTGAGCATTTTGGTTATTACATTCATGGCCCACCCCGTGACGATCAGAGGATCTTTACATCCATAGCCCGAGGGAATTTTGGCCAACTGTCGCGACCTTCGATGTTATGTTACAGAAGGTTTTGAAAACTTAAACCACTTTCAATAATGGTTGACATAAGTGTTGTGAACCATACGGATGTTTTGCACATTTTTCGGTCAACTTTTGGAAGGCTATTGACTTTTAGAAAGCCGCGCTTGGATATTCTTGAAGCCCCCCGGATTCTCGACGAATTTTCTCAAGGAAGCCCCTCATGGCACGATCTCGCATGCTTAGCTTGACTTGAGCGTTGAGGACCCTACATACGCTTCATTATCGTTGTTGGCATTGCATATACGAGCTCAATTCACTTGACACTTTTCATCGAAGTACACTCACTGCTTAATGCAAACGGTCCAATTGTCTCAATTCCTCAGTTGTATTTCTCCACGCACCTCATCCATGTGAACCACCTACGTTGTGCTCTGTGTAAGACTTGTGACTTGTGATGTTTATGTCATGCCTTACTCGACTAGAGTGCGGAAGACCCAAGTTATGTCCGACTCTTGGTTTTGCACCTGTATACATGTACTTGATTGTTCCTACGGATCATAGAAGTACAGTTATAAGTAATTTCATATTGCTCAACTGCTACATTTGCGTATCTCCCGTCCTGCTCTGCATTCATGTCCTATTCTGTCCACCATGTACATTCAGGTACGGCTTCCAAAGGCATTACAGGTGTAAGACCTTTGAAAGGAGTACCTGGGACGGGTTTGCCCTTCTCGGTATAGGGTTTTTTAAAAGAGATGATCAGATTGGATAGCAGGAGGAATATTTAGGATTGGAAGCGTTGGCTGCAACAGTAGAAGCTTGAACGAAGCAATGCCATCCAGCGACCTCCATCCGCCCAGCAGCAGCGAACAATGAGAACCTTATCAGTTTGTCGTTTCTTTTCCGGCGGCGGCACTGTCGTTTGGGTCGAGCTGTATATGAGCTGGATTGAATGAATGATGCGATCTATCGACATTGCACTTCTCTGGAAATAGGAAGATCTGTTTCTTGCCGTTCCGCATCGGACCAATGTGAAAGCAAGCCTTCCTGGGAAAACGTTTCAAGTAGGGCCAGCAAACGCTAGATAATATTAATTTTTCTTTCAAGATGAGACTGAATAAAATCTACACTGTCCGAATCCGATCGAATCGGTTCTATCGTCACATGGGCACGAGTGTGCTCCATCCTACGAAAGTACAACTGAACGGCCTTCTGTGAAATATTTCACGTGCTACTTTTTGAAGCGTTCTCTATTTTTCATGTTTCTTACTTTTCACAGAGTTCCTTCGACCCTCCGATTTTTTTTCATGTTAGAGTTTGGGTTCCAAACAAGCGACAATGTCCGAAACACCAAGCCTCCGCGTTCGAGATCCGCCAAACCGCTACACTTTCCCTTTGCCGAGGCTTTGGGGAGAGGTCGAGGAAAAAAAAACATGGTCGTTCCGATGACGATCTGTGGCCGTGTATGATACTCCGATCTTTCTTTCTATGGCCACGACCGATTGAGTAGTACATCGATCGAACCTCTTTTAGTCTGACCGTCTTGTCACTTTCGACTTACTGCCGATCGATCATTGCATGCATTGAGCTCACGAAAAGACTGATTTGTTTTCGATCGCGGGTGAGGCTGGGTGTCGTTGAAATCGGTCGTTGGGCTCCTCAACGATCAATTTCAGCGATGAACGCAACTTCCTGTCCGCGTGGTTTTATCCTTACACTCGCCTAGGCTGCGTAGCTCGGCACTCCATGTCGATCCGTCCAGATAAACTCAAAACCTCCCTCCTCCAACAATCCTAGCGGGCCCCACGCAGAACACGGGTGAGTGAATGGAAACGGCCCAACAATCCCCGTCTCCACCAATCACGTGCGAATAAAAATAGTTGGAACCTCGACATGCGTCCGCGTTCGGGAAGGGACGCTTCGGATCTGACCGGCTGCGCCAGTCTTCTGACCGGCGATGATGATGAGTGCTAGGCGACCGGCAATTGGTGGACTCCGCATGTCCTTCAACAAAATGCGCCACGAACAGTCCGATAGCGTCCAACGACAGATTTCAACGACACCCAGCCTCACCCCGCAAGTTGTGGGCTGTTACGATTGAGGAGAAAGCCATGGCCAGGATGTAGTTTCATCTTCTGCATCGATCTTCCGATCCCTAACCTGTCCATCGAAGTACCAGTCAGAAGTTCCCAACGGGCCACAAAGAATTAAAAATGAAATGTAGTGGAAATTGCGAGACGTATCCAAAACAAACCACAAACTTCTTGCAGAACAAATGAAACTTCATTTCAATTCTTAAAAATAAGATTGTACCGAGTTCCAAGCAACTTGAGTTGAAAACTGCATACGTATGATGGATAACGTCACCTGAATCAGCTCTCGCCGACGAGATGACAGAAAAACGTCTCTCAAAGTTTTCCCGACCAGTTCTCAAGGGTCAATCAAAGATTTCAGTGACATCTTCAGGACACGACAGGAACCCTGTTTTGTTACACAAAATTGGTGCAGAAGCCGTCAAAACCTTTCGATGATCTTCACTGCAACTTTGCGAGGTAACACGCTATGATCAATCACGGATACCATATACCCTCAAGTTTCAAAAGAGAATACGGCAAAGTTACGATCCGCCCCATTTATCGGGGTTGGTCTCGCTATGCACCCTAGGGGAAGACATTTCGTTCCTAAGTGCCCCGTTTTCAGTTTTTTAAAAATGAGATACCCTGCTCCTAAAATGTTGACAACAAAAAGCCCCATTCTCTACTGCCCAAGCAGTAAGTGCCCCTAGGGGTATCTCGTTTCGGTGGAATTGTCCATTCCGCATCATATTTGTTTTTCTCTCTTCATAAGTTTGATACGTGCATGACAAACCGTATTACTAGAAAGCTAGCTAGCGACAGCTAAATTATGTTACACCCCATTCCCTTATCAACTTTACACTCGCACCGTTTCGCCACAAGAAATAACATTCGGACAGCGTACCGAGGGGTATATGGCAACGTCACGATAAACCCCCTGTCGACGGGGTACATCGTACTCGCGTGTTTTACCCCTAGGTGCTAATGGAACTCAAAAAAGATCATGCGTGGTATCTAAGAATCGTATGTTACCCCCCGGGGTATTCTGTGATCTAAAAATTAATTCCGTGGCATATTATTTTCAATATTTTGAAAACGGGGGATAAGAAAAGTGCCTCCTTCGGAAACGGGGTTTCTCAGTATTTTTCTGAAGAGAATAACTATCCGCACGGTGTTACACATTTGAATCGCCATTAGCCCCACCTTCAAAACTTGAGTGTTCATCTGTCCCGCATCATGGTGCTATAACTCCATACATACCATGGGGCACCAGATCATGTCTCTTTGTACATGGCAGTAGACTGTCTCTTTGTTTACTAACGGATGGATGAGTTTATTGAATAGTTTTTGTGAAGTTAATGTTTGTACTTGTCAAAGAGAATACTTCTTAAACATCTAGGTTGTGGGTCGAAATGCAGGGGGATGTTAGCAAGGGGAGGGAGGGGTGGTAAAACGTTGCAACATTCAACATATGTCGAATGCCACATATTTTCCACTTCAACAGGAACGGGTTTGTCACAACAATAATTGTGCAAAACAAACAAAATTAGGATTGGCACATAACCCGAATGCTAAGATCCTATTTTGTTCATATAAAACCATTGTTGAATATGAGTAAGTATGTGCCATATGCCCTGCTCGTGTTTTTCATACCCCTTGGATTGTCCTTACCTCGTAGCAAGTCGTTAAACCGGCGGAGCAGATGGTGAAGTCGGAGCGACACAAGGATTGTATGGAGATTGACGTTTTTACTTTGGGAAGAATGTGACCAAATATTTTAATTCGGGGCAAATAATGTTCCATTTTGGAAATTCAAGGGAAATGAAGTTAGTTCTCTTAAAAGGTATGATAATCAAGGCAATTATTTTAGTCTTCATCCATTCCAAAAATGCATAATGAAAGGTGAACAAACTTTACTAATCACTACAAGCACTAACCCTTGACGAGGTGGTCTACATCGTGAAGTGCCACATTTTGAAGAGAAAAAAAACCATTCACATCCTTCAAGCTCACCTGATCCGATGACGGAAAGAGAAGCGTGGGTTTGCCATGTGGAATTGGTACTATACCCCATTTAGTGCTCGGGTCTCCAATTGCGAGTTGTAAGGCAAATAGCACAAAGCGGACATGTACGTCAATCGCGAGATAGTCTAGGAAAAACACATTGACTAGTGCCCCAAGAGCAATTTACGGAATGAGGTTGGTTTAGTCACCTGGCATATTGTGTAACTTTCCTTATTTTTTCCTGAACATATAAAAGAGCCTTCACCCACATGGATTATTAGAAGCTCACCAAAGAGGAGAAGGAGGTTCATGAGATGGTTTTCATTACTGGATTTTTCATCCCCTTGCCTTGTTGATGACAGAAGGAGATATACAACTTGATATGGTGAAGGATTTGCGTGCATGAAGGTTTAAGGAAACATGTGAGGGACCAGTGTAAAGTAGCTTTCATGTGAAACTTTAAAGTAAAAAAATGAAGACTTGTACACTCTACACGACAAAAGGGCTTTAGAACTCCCACATGGATGTCAAGAGATAGTATGTTCCATGCTGAAATATCACAAAACATGAATACAAGTATTATTAAAATCCTCCAAATTAAATATTTTTTCTGGAAGTACTTATCTCAAATATAAAAAATAAGCTAATGCTCAAAACATACAAGCAAAATTTTGGGATGGTTTCATTCATGGAACCTAACATCCACCTACACATAAGCAAGTGCCACGTTAAATATGTATGAGTATAACATATGTTTGAGTGTTACAAAAGGAGAAAGTTCCATTTAGTTTCAAAGCGAGACTAGATACATGCAAAACTGGAATGATTAAGAGACCAAGGAAGGGAAAAGTAATATCCATAAAACAATTCAAGCAAATATGGTTGAAAGCAATAAGGTTTCTACATGAAATCAAATTGTTGAGCATATACGATGAAATGAAATGTTTTACCATAAGTATCTACCAAGTTACTTTGTAGTCCATGTAAATGTGGCAATGCACACGCATTAGTCACAAACTAGTATGTGAAAGAAGGAATACAAATAATTGCAAGTTTAAAAACGGTATAAACAACGATGTTAACATTTCATTAAGTTACCAGAAATGAAAAAATACTTTTGAAATTAGAAGATATATACTAAATGGTGCAAACTCACATGTATATAACATACAAAAATAACATTGACCTAAGCATAGACATAGACATAACCTAGTGAACTTTGAATTTGAGAACATTTTTAACACTTGGAATTGATTTTTGGAGTACTTTTGAAATCAAGGAAAAGGAGGGGGGGGGGGGGTAGACTCCTAAATTTGACTACATTGGTTGTTTTGTTTTTAATTTTGACGAGGATATTTGCTTGACGTGTTTTTTTGGTTTCTTGTTCAACCGCAAGGGTGATGGCCACTCGACCATTCAAGATGTTGGACGGTTAAATGCTTGTCGCTCTCACGTTAAACATTTGGAGAGCGTCAAACTTGAGGTGAGGAGCGCTGAGTGAACTCCAAAGCCACCAAAAGGCATGTCAAAGTGCTTGTACACGGCTAGGTCTAACATAAATACCAAACGTAGCATCCAAGGTCGAGATAGAAAAAGACAGAGGCCAATTGAAAAATTGACAAAGTAGTGGAGGTGGACTATTCATATCGATGGAACAATTTTGTAATGAGTTCTGAATACCTTTGAATTCGACAAAAGTCCATTCTCAATGATTTCCAATGACCTAATAAATATTTATTATCAAAATCAAAGCGCAATTGGGTAGGCGTAAACATAGAAATAGACATAGACATGAAAACCAACATAGAGATAAACATGGATGTAGACATGGACATAGATTTTGACATAGACATAGCTAGTGACATAGACATAGCCATTGCCATAGACATAGACATCGACATGGACATAGACATAGACATAAACATAGAAATACACATAGACACAGACATGGACGTAAACATTGACACATAAATTGTCACACACACAGACAGAGACATAGACATAGACATAGACATTGACATAGACATAGACATTGACATGGACACAGACATATGCATAGACATAGACATAGACATAGACGTAGACATAGACAAAGACAAAGACATAGACATAGACATCGACATAGACATAGACATAGACATAGACATAGACATAGACATAGACATAGACATAGACATAGACATAGACATAGACATAGACATAGACATCGACATAGACATAGACATAGACATAGACATAGACGTAGACGTAGACGTAGACGTAGACATAGACATAGACATAGACATAGACATAGCCATAGACATAGACATAGACATAGACATAGACATCGACATAGACATAGACATAGACATAGACATAGACGTAGACGTAGACGTAGACGTAGACATAGACATAGACATAGACATAGACATAGCCATAGACATAGACATAGACATAGACATAGACATCGACATAGACATAGACATAGACATAGACATAGACGTAGACGTAGACGTAGACGTAGACATAGACATAGACATAGACATAGACATAGCCATAGACATAGACATAGACATAGACATAGACATCGACATAGACATAGACATAGACATAGACATAGACGTAGACGTAGACGTAGACGTAGACATAGACATAGACATAGACATAGACATAGCCATAGACATAGACATAGACATAGACATAGACATCGACATAGACATAGACATAGACATAGACATAGACGTAGACGTAGACGTAGACGTAGACATAGACATAGACATAGACATAGACATAGCCATAGACATAGACATAGACATAGACATAGACATCGACATAGACATAGACATAGACATAGACATAGACGTAGACGTAGACGTAGACGTAGACATAGACATAGACATAGACATAGACATAGCCATAGACATAGACATAGACATAGACATAGACATCGACATAGACATAGACATAGACATAGACATAGACGTAGACGTAGACGTAGACGTAGACATAGACATAGACATAGACATAGACATAGCCATAGACATAGACATAGACATAGACATAGACATCGACATAGACATAGACATAGACATAGACATAGACGTAGACGTAGACGTAGACGTAGACATAGACATAGACATAGACATAGACATAGCCATAGACATAGACATAGACATAGACATAGACATCGACATAGACATAGACATAGACATAGACATAGACGTAGACGTAGACGTAGACGTAGACATAGACATAGACATAGACATAGACATAGCCATAGACATAGACATAGACATAGACATAGACATCGACATAGACATAGACATAGACATAGACATAGACGTAGACGTAGACGTAGACGTAGACATAGACATAGACATAGACATAGACATAGCCATAGACATAGACATAGACATAGACATAGACATCGACATAGACATAGACATAGACATAGACATAGACGTAGACGTAGACGTAGACGTAGACATAGACATAGACATAGACATAGACATAGCCATAGACATAGACATAGACATAGACATAGACATCGACATAGACATAGACATAGACATAGACATAGACGTAGACGTAGACGTAGACGTAGACATAGACATAGACATAGACATAGACATAGCCATAGACATAGACATAGACATAGACATAGACATCGACATAGACATAGACATAGACATAGACATAGACGTAGACGTAGACGTAGACGTAGACATAGACATAGACATAGACATAGACATAGCCATAGACATAGACATAGACATAGACATAGACATCGACATAGACATAGACATAGACATAGACATAGACGTAGACGTAGACGTAGACGTAGACATAGACATAGACATAGACATAGACATAGCCATAGACATAGACATAGACATAGACATAGACATCGACATAGACATAGACATAGACATAGACATAGACGTAGACGTAGACGTAGACGTAGACATAGACATAGACATAGACATAGACATAGCCATAGACATAGACATAGACATAGACATAGACATCGACATAGACATAGACATAGACATAGACATAGACGTAGACGTAGACGTAGACGTAGACATAGACATAGACATAGACATAGACATAGCCATAGACATAGACATAGACATAGACATAGACATCGACATAGACATAGACATAGACATAGACATAGACGTAGACGTAGACGTAGACGTAGACATAGACATAGACATAGACATAGACATAGCCATAGACATAGACATAGACATAGACATAGACATCGACATAGACATAGACATAGACATAGACATAGACGTAGACGTAGACGTAGACGTAGACATAGACATAGACATAGACATAGACATAGCCATAGACATAGACATAGACATAGACATAGACATCGACATAGACATAGACATAGACATAGACATAGACGTAGACGTAGACGTAGACGTAGACATAGACATAGACATAGACATAGACATAGCCATAGACATAGACATAGACATAGACATAGACATCGACATAGACATAGACATAGACATAGACATAGACGTAGACGTAGACGTAGACGTAGACATAGACATAGACATAGACATAGACATAGCCATAGACATAGACATAGACATAGACATAGACATCGACATAGACATAGACATAGACATAGACATAGACGTAGACGTAGACGTAGACGTAGACATAGACATAGACATAGACATAGACATAGCCATAGACATAGACATAGACATAGACATAGACATCGACATAGACATAGACATAGACATAGACATAGACGTAGACGTAGACGTAGACGTAGACATAGACATAGACATAGACATAGACATAGCCATAGACATAGACATAGACATAGACATAGACATCGACATAGACATAGACATAGACATAGACATAGACGTAGACGTAGACGTAGACGTAGACATAGACATAGACATAGACATAGACATAGCCATAGACATAGACATAGACATAGACATAGACATCGACATAGACATAGACATAGACATAGACATAGACGTAGACGTAGACGTAGACGTAGACATAGACATAGACATAGACATAGACATAGCCATAGACATAGACATAGACATAGACATAGACATCGACATAGACATAGACATAGACATAGACATAGACGTAGACGTAGACGTAGACGTAGACATAGACATAGACATAGACATAGACATAGCCATAGACATAGACATAGACATAGACATAGACATCGACATAGACATAGACATAGACATAGACATAGACGTAGACGTAGACGTAGACGTAGACATAGACATAGACATAGACATAGACATAGCCATAGACATAGACATAGACATAGACATAGACATCGACATAGACATAGACATAGACATAGACATAGACGTAGACGTAGACGTAGACGTAGACATAGACATAGACATAGACATAGACATAGCCATAGACATAGACATAGACATAGACATAGACATCGACATAGACATAGACATAGACATAGACATAGACGTAGACGTAGACGTAGACGTAGACATAGACATAGACATAGACATAGACATAGCCATAGACATAGACATAGACATAGACATAGACATCGACATAGACATAGACATAGACATAGACATAGACGTAGACGTAGACGTAGACGTAGACATAGACATAGACATAGACATAGACATAGCCATAGACATAGACATAGACATAGACATAGACATCGACATAGACATAGACATAGACATAGACATAGACGTAGACGTAGACGTAGACGTAGACATAGACATAGACATAGACATAGACATAGCCATAGACATAGACATAGACATAGACATAGACATCGACATAGACATAGACATAGACATAGACATAGACGTAGACGTAGACGTAGACGTAGACATAGACATAGACATAGACATAGACATAGCCATAGACATAGACATAGACATAGACATAGACATCGACATAGACATAGACATAGACATAGACATAGACGTAGACGTAGACGTAGACGTAGACATAGACATAGACATAGACATAGACATAGCCATAGACATAGACATAGACATAGACATAGACATCGACATAGACATAGACATAGACATAGACATAGACGTAGACGTAGACGTAGACGTAGACATAGACATAGACATAGACATAGACATAGCCATAGACATAGACATAGACATAGACATAGACATCGACATAGACATAGACATAGACATAGACATAGACGTAGACGTAGACGTAGACGTAGACATAGACATAGACATAGACATAGACATAGCCATAGACATAGACATAGACATAGACATAGACATCGACATAGACATAGACATAGACATAGACATAGACGTAGACGTAGACGTAGACGTAGACATAGACATAGACATAGACATAGACATAGCCATAGACATAGACATAGACATAGACATAGACATCGACATAGACATAGACATAGACATAGACATAGACGTAGACGTAGACGTAGACGTAGACATAGACATAGACATAGACATAGACATAGACATAGACATAGACATAGAAATAGAGATAGACATAGACATAGACATAGACATAGACATAGACATAGACATAGACATAGACATAGACATAGACATAGACATAGACATAGACATAGACATAGACATAGACATAGACATAGACATAGACATCGACAGAGACATAGACAGAGACATAGACATAGACATAGACATAGACATAGACATAGACATAGACATAGACATACACATACACATAGACATAGACATAGACATAGACATAGACATAGACATAGACATAGACATAGACATAGACATAGAAATAGACATACACATAGACATAGACATAGACATAGACATAGACATAGACATAGACATAGA
>SZWC01010919.1:82792-96293 GCA_023375785.1 Penium margaritaceum
TGGCGGCGATGGTGGTGGTGGTGGCGGCTGTGGAGGTGCCATGGCTGACTGTGAAATGAGGGATGTTGCGAGGGAAGCTTCAGCGGACCAACGGGGTCCGCCAGAGCAGCAGTGCCCCGAGCAGGGATTCCAGACCACGGCAGGCCAACATCCAAAGCATGTAGGGCAGCAGTGCAGTGAAGAACAGGAGAGGCTTTAGCAGCAACTGTCATCCCCTGCTCGATCTTTGTCGTTCCCTTTTGCCGTCCCCAGCATTGATGGCTGTGCAGGGAATACACCTTGAGCTGAATCGCATGTGTCTCTGCACGCCCATCAATGTTGGGGATGTTACCACGAATTGACAAGCAAAGGATTGGTCGCTATGTTCTTCGGTGGCTGAGAGTTTTCTGTTTCATGGTAAGTGTTGGTTGGTGCTCCAGATGGCCACTCTTGTGTGGCGCTACGTGAAGCGAAATGTGCAAAGCTGTTGGTGTCACTTTTGACTCAAACCAAGGTGTGAAAGCCAATTGTTGAAATAGTAGAATGCACAACATGGCGCTCTTGCAATGGAAATGCACAACATCTCATAATCTCTTGATAGCCTTGTGTTGGCCAATATCTTGCACTGACGTTAGCAGAGACTAGAGAGGGAACAGGGCTGAGAAAGTTGAGAAAAAGCTTGGTAGAGGGAGAGACAAGCTGAACAGATGCTCCTTAAGTCCACGTCATGTGTGAACTCGATGGGTGGAAGGTACACACTGTAGTTAGTGGCAAAACATCGACACTCATTCGCTACCATGCAAGCTAGTCACGCAAAACATCCACTGCTGTAGGTGGAGTGGGTTGGTGAAAAAACTGCCTTAGAAGGTAGTGAGAGACTGTTGTGATGTTGTCAGTCATACACAGCTGAACAGCTGGTTGTGACCACTCGGTCGTGTCCATGCTCGTACAGATCCTTGAGGCGGACCCAGCTGGAGACAGAGTTCCCTGAGGTGATGCTCCACCCGCTGGAGGCAGCCTGGCAGCCTACCCAGTGTACCAGAGGGCTCCCACAGCCCACGGACTACGTTTGGAGGTCTTCAGGATTTTCTCGGTGGACAGCCCTGCCAGGCTGATTTGCATGTTTGTTTTCTTACACTCTCCGGCTGTTCCCGGACGTAGGCGTGTGACCAGTCGTTGTGTCTGTCTTTTTGTCGTGCATCCGTAGGATCAGACGACGCTCCGTTTGGACACTTGTGCGCAGAATTATGGCCAAAACAGTGGTTTTGGGCCAGTTCAGGTTTGACAGGCACCGCTGTGTGCGCCACCCGCTGTGAGCCACGGCGGCTATTTATGTTGTGGACCTGTCATTTGTTATCCCTCTCTGCATTAACTTCAGTTGAAGCTTGAGATACAAGTGCACGTGGCTCTCCCTACCCTTGCTGTCCCTTGCATGACCTGTGTGTCAACCAGCCAGACCCGTGCTGTCAGGCTAGCAAGCAGAAAGGCTAGGAAGCTTCCTGGAATCTTCTCATGGTATCAGAGCAGGCGAGCCAGTGCTCGTCGTGCTGCGCAGCAGAGACGCAGCAGCTGCAGCAGCAGTGAGCAGCACCAGTGGTAGCAGCCCACAGCAGTAGCAGCAGGTCCTGGTTGGACCCATCACCACCCTGAGTCGCTTGAAGCGACATGAGCACGCAGCGACGCATATGCCATCATCCTGATGCGTCAGAAACCGCAACGGCAGGTTCGTGCAGCAGGTGCAGCGTGCCACAACGGCTTGAGGCCGTTCGAGCCCTTGCGCGCAGCAGCAGCCGGTCCGAGGCCGCTCGTGTGGCGACTTGGAGCCGCAAACCGGGCGAGCAACAGCACCATCAGCGAGCAACAGCAGCAGCGGCGGCCGTGGCCACTCAGGCACCAGAGGCACCAGTACCTTTTGTAGGTGCTGACTCCAGCCGTGCAGCTTCCTGGAAGCCGCACGGACGTGGAGGAGCCGCAGACGCAAATTGCGTAAGCCGCCATCCTCTCTTCACCCGCCTGTGCCGGACTCAAATAACCACCAAAAGTTGCGCGCTATGGCTCGTTGGAAAGCTTAGATCTCAATCTTTCCATTGCGCCCTTTCTCGCCTCATTTGGAGCTCTGTAGCCTCCAGCATTCACCGTTCCGCATCACTGATTTGAATTTTTCATTTTTTTCGGCCTGAGCACAAAATCAGGTCGTTTTGGCCTTTTCCCCCAGTTTTTGAAGACGAAAATTTCACCATTGTCTTCAGCATCCTCAGAAGCCTCTGTTGTCCAAATTTCGCTTCATTTGGACAACCTTCAATTTTTAGTGGTGAAAATTTAAATTTTTAAATTTTCAGCACTTAGCCGATTTTTTGGTCAGAAGGTCGACTTTTGTCACCGTCCTAAATCGGCGAGAAACGCTGACGGTTCTGCGTTCGGACGACTTTCGCACCGCCTTTGCATGGAGCCGGGCAGCTCCAAGGGCAAGGAGCTGGAGGACACCGTCACGAGCGGGGGCCGCAGCCTACGCTCAAAGGCGATTGACTTCCTTCTGGTGGAGCAGTCGTCACTACGCTAGCGCCAGGATGAGCAGTCAGCTACGCTGCGACAGATCCGCGATGCCTTGGTCTCTCTGTCTGGGACACCGGGACACCAGCCCAGGAGAGAGAGAGGCAACCCCATCGGCCCAGGAGCCTGCTGGCCCCACTGCCGCCCCTGCGCAGAGACGAGAGTCCATGGTCGAGGAGTGGGATCAGGCGCCACCTCCCACTGGGGAGGACGCGCTTCGCCGGCTGATGGAGCAGATGAGGAGCCTGCGCATTGAGACACCGGCGCCCAGTCCGAGGGGACAGCAGCAGCAGCAGCAGCAGCAGCAGCGGCAGACCGACCCGCGTCAGGTCTCGGGTGCCGCTGGAGGAGCAGCGTTGATGCCTTTCATGCCCTTCCCACGCCCGCTCCTAGCACCACCAGAGGTCCAGCTCCCCACGGAGTGACGACCCAAGGACTTTGAGACTTCCCCGCCTCGCTACGACAGCAAGGCGGGGTTTGACTGTTGGGAGGTGCTGTTTCAGGTATGGGCAGACTCAGAGGGAGTCTGGCCCTACTACCACAGCCAGTACCAGACGGCTGATCCGCTCCAGTCCCAGACGGCAGCGCGTGCCATGCGTGGACTGCTGTACGCAGTTCCACAGGAGACAGTGGTCGACTTCCGCCCCTTCCTGGGCGCGCCTGGGACAGGAGCAGGCGCAGACCCGCGCCGCGGCTGGGAGCTGGCGCTGACCCTTTTTGCAGTAGAGACTCACGCGACCCGGTCAGCGCGCCTTCGCGAGTTCCACTCCCTTCATCAGGGATCCTCGGAGTCAGCAGCTGATTATTGGCGTCGGGCCATGCGCTTGTACACTCGTCTGGGCACCAGACGAGTGTACAAGTGACCATCAGGGGGGAGTACCACGACGGACCCGAGGGACCAGACCATCGCGGAGCTACGTCGACTGCTGGCACTTCGCTCACAGGGAGGTGCGAGTGTGCTGTCGCAGCCGAGTGGTCCACAGACTGACTGTCCATCTGTGTTTGTGGCACGTGGTTGTACTTGTGGGGGGGGCTACGTCGCCTGGTGAGGATGATTCTGACAGCACAGAGTGGTTGAATGAGTCGCATCGTCGTGCATTGTCCCGCTGTCCTGCCACACCTGCTGAGCGTCCAGCAGAGGCAGCGTGCTCCGTTGCTCGTTGTACCGTGACCACCACAGGTCGTGAGGCGAGTGGCCACTGGATCATTGACTCAGGGGCCACTCACCACATGACCTGCGACCGTACCGCCTTTGTCGTGCTTGGTCCTGTTGGGTCTTTTCGGTCAGTGCGGACAGGTTCTGGGCAGTCACTACCTGTTCAGGGGACAGGGGTCGTACGGTTCGATGGTCTGTCTGGTCCCGTGTATCTTTCTGACATGCTTTTCGTGCCTGATCTCAAGCTCAGCCTGCTTTCTGTCCGTGCCTGCACGAGGATGGGTCTCTGTGTTCACCACTCCATTGATGATGCCACGATCACTGCACTTGACACTTCCACGGTTGTGTTGCGTGCCTTTGTTGTGGATGACCTGTATCGCATCGTGTGCTGCTCTGCTCCTGACTCTTCCCCTTGCTCATCTGCCCGCGTCTTTGTCACAAGGGTGTTGTCTCCTGACCACCAGCGCCTGTTACATCGGCGCCTGTGTCATGTGAGCACGGACACTGTGTCCAGGCTCATTCGTACACAGCCCGCTCTCGGTCTTGACGCGGCTTCCTTCGAGAAGCCGCCCAAGACCGACTGTCTGTTCTGTGCACAGGGCAAGATGCATCGATGCACCTACCCTGCCTCCGTCACTCGCGTGCAGCGTCCTTTGGAGCTTGTCCACTCGGACCTCCTCGGACCTCTCCCTCTCGAGTCTGTCGCTGACCGTGGTCGGTATGTTCTTACCCTCACGGATTACTTCACCCGCATGCGGTGGGTGTACTACCTCCGCCACAAGAGTGATGCCGCTCTAGCCGTACGCTTGTGGCTCGTGATGGCCGAGCGTCAGTCTCGTCACTCCCTCCACACCTTCGCTCTGACCGCGGTGAGTATCTCGGTGAGCTGACCACTCACTTCGCCGAGCTTGGTATCTGTCACCAGCTCTCGGCCCCTGCTACGCCACAGCAGAACGGTGTGTCCGAGCGCTAGAACCGCACCATGGAGGACGCGGTTCGCGCCATGCGCGCTGAGTGCGGTCTCCCGGAGTCCTTCACCTTCGAGGGCTTCGCCTACATGACGTGGGTCTGGAACCGCCTCCCGCATGGTCCCTTGCCGGACCATGTCACGCCGTATGAGCTGTGGTTCGGTCACCGTGCGGACCTTAGGCTTGCTCGCGTCTGGGGTTCCTTGGCCTGTGTCTGGTACACCGAAGACCAGCAGGGGTCCAAGGTCTCTCCGCGCGGCCGGATGTGTGCCTTCCTCGGTGTCTCCTCGCGCCCCAAAGCGTGGCGTTTTTGGGATGCGGGTCGCCACGGCATCGTTGAGTCGCGCGACGCGCTGTTTTTTGAGGCACTGTCGTACCGCGACCTGTTTGCCATTCTCACCCAGGCAGCGTCTCACGTTCCCACCTGTGAGGCCTCCCGTCGGATGGGGGAGTCTACCCCACAGGGTGAGTCCGTCCGGGGTGCCTCCGGGGTGGGACCGTCGCTGGCCACCATTGACCCGGCCATCATTGACTGGGCCATCGTTGTTGTCGGGCCTGTAGTCTCTACGCCTGCCCCGCTTGCGTCCGCCACGACTGTCTCGCCCGCGCCTGCCGTGCCTGCCTCACCCGCGCCCACCGCCACTGCCTCGCCCGCGCCTGCCGCGACTGCCTCGCCCGCACCTGCAGCGCCTGCTTCGTCCGCACCTGCAGCGCCTGCTTCGCCCGCACCTTCAGCACCTGCTTCGCCCGCACTTGCAGCGCCTGCTTTGCCCGCAGCTGCAGCGCCTGCTTCGCCTGCCGGGGCTGCACCTGTCGCCTCTTCGCCTGCGGCGCCTGCCTCACCCGCGCCCGCCGCGACTGTCTCGCCCGCGCCTGCCGCGACCGTCTCGTCCGTGCCTGCAGCGCCTGTTTCGCTCGCGCCTGCCGCGCCTGTCTTGCCCACGCCTGCAGCGTCCCCAGAGACAACACCTGCCCTCCTTGTGCCAGAACCGTCGGTCAGCTCAGACTCGGGCTACTCCCGTGGACCAGGTGGGCGTCTCCGCCCACTGGCCTCACGAGCACCTTCGACTACGGTTGCGCCACCCAGACGACGCACGCGCAGCGTGCACAGTGGTGACCCTGGCACAAAGGCTCTCGACCTAAGTGTCCAAGGCACCTACACGGAGGTGCACCCAGCTTGTCCCATTGGGCACCAGCTGATCGCTGACGAGCACGAGGCTGCACAGGCAGCTGTCGCTGACCTAGTTGCGGTCTGTCCGACCCATGAGGCATGTGTCCTGGCCACCCGGAGCTCCCCTTTGACGGTCCCTGATCCAGACACGTTAAAGGAGGCTCTCTGAGGAGAGGATGCTGAGTAGTGGCGGGCCGCCTGTGAGGACGAGCTCAGGGCCATCCGGGAGTACGGAGTCTTTGAGCTGGTCGACCGTCCTGAGGGACGGAAGGTCGTGTAGGCCAAGTGGGTCTTTCGTAAGAAGGTGAAGCCTGACGGCTCACTGGACCGCTATAAGGCCCGCTTGACTGCCAAGGGATTCTCTCAGGTTGACGGGATCGACTTCACTGACACCTTTGCCCCTGTTGGCCGCATGACCACAGCTCGCGCGCTGCTTGGTGTTGTCGCTCACCATGACTGGGAGCTGCACCAGATGGATGTGAACAATGCGTTCCTCCACGGAACCTTAGAGGAGGAGATCTACATGGTCTAGCCACCTAGGTTTGAGGTCGAGGGCAACAAGGTCTGGCGCTTGCGCAAGGCCTTGTATGGCCTGAAGCAGTCGCCCCAGTGCTGGAACCGAGAGATCACTCGCACCCTCACTCAGGCCGAGTACGTCCAGAGTGATGCCGACCCGTCACTTTTCATCCGACGAACAGCCGAGCACCTCACTGCCATTCTGGTGTATGTGGACGATCTCCTGATTGCGTCTCCTTCACTAGAGGCCGTGAAGGAGGCCAAGGCGGTCCTGTAGGCCGCCTACAGGATGAAGGACCTTGGTCCAGCAGCTGTTTTCCTCGGGATGGAGATTGTGCGTGATCGTCGTCGACGGACACTCCTCCTCCATCAGGCACCATATGCACAGGTTGTGGGGGAGCAGTTTGCTGACCTCCTTGGCGCTGTTCCCGCCGCCTCGTCACCCATCACTCCCGACGGGCAGGACGCCCTGAAGGTGACAGACCCAGCCGATTTGGGCGAGATTGTGGACGTGACCCTGTACTTGCGCATCATTGGCTCACTGATGTACTTGGCCACGACCACGCGTCCCGACATTGCGTTCGCTGTCAACCTACTCGCACAGTTCAGTCAGTCCTCTCGGGCTCGCGCTCTGCACGCAGCTTTACGAGCCGTCCGGTACGTGGTCTCCATACCGTATCACGGTCTCTGCTTTCGGAGACAGTGCTCGGTTGTGGTAGATGGCTACACCGACAGCGACTGGGCATGGAGTCCTGATGGACACAGCCGCACGGGTTACGTGTTCCTGCTTGGTGGCACTGCTGTGTCTTGGCGCAGCGGCAAGCAGGGGTGCATTGCTTGCAGCTCCTTAGAGGCTGAGTATGTTGCTCTGGGCGCTGGCGCCGCTGAGGCGGTGTGGCTGCAGCGGTTGTTCCAGTGTTTGGGTCAGTCCGTGCCTACCATTATCCTCCGATGCGACAACCAGAGTGCTCTCGCGATCGTTGAGAACTCTGGTGTGTTCCACGCACGCACGAAGCACATCGCTGTCGAGTATCATTTCGTGCGCGATCTGGTGGAGCGGCAGTTGATCTCCATCGTCTGGGTGGGCACAGACTTGCAGCACGCTGACTTCCTGACCAAGGCACTGGTACGTGGGAAGTTCCTCGGGGCTGTTCGTTCCGTCGGATTGCGACCCCTGTTTGAGAGTGGGTGATTGTCCGGGTCCCTGTTGAGCACTCTGTGTTGCACCGGCACGCGTTCTGCACGTGTATGGACATGCGTACCATCGGGTCATGGGGGAGTGTTGTGATGTTGTCAGTCATACACAGTTGTACAGTTGGTTGGGACCACTCGGCCGTGTCCATGCTCGTGCAGATCCTTGAGGCGGACCCAGCTGGAGACAGAGTTCCCTGAGGTGATGCTCCACCCGCTGGAGGCAGCCTGGCAGCCTACCCAGTGTACCAGAGGGCTCCCACAGCCCACGGACTACGTTTGGAGGTCTTCAGGATTTTCTCGGTGGACAGCCCTGCCAGGCTGATTTGCATGTTTGTTTTCTTACACTCTCCGGCTGTTCCCGGACGTAGGCGTGTGACCAGTCGTTGTGTCTGTCTTTTCGTCGTGCAGCCGTAGGATCAGACGGCGCTCCGTTTGGACACTTGTGCGCAGAATTATGGCCAAAACAGTGGTTTTGGGCCGGTTCAGGTTTGACAGGCACCGCCGTGTGCGCCACCCGCTTTGAGCCACGGTGGCTATTCATGTTGTGGACCTGTCATTTGTTATCCCTCTCTGCATTAACTTCAGTTGAAGCTTCAGTTGTCAAGTGCACGTGTCTCTCCCTACCCTTGTTGTCCCTTGCATGACCTGTGTGTCAACCAGCCAGACCCGTGCTGTTAGGCTAGCAAGCAGAAAGGCTAGGAAGCTTCCTGGAATCTTCTCATGGACCTCTAACCAACACATTGTCCTTGCCTAATGTCATGCTTCTCCATGAGGAAGGAGCAAGCGAGTTGACTTCTTGTTTCAAAGTTCAAATTCACAGACAAATGCTTGGGGAAAAACGAAGAACATGGGTGAAATGTGCCATCAAAATCCAATACTTGAAAGTCATGGGACTTTGACAAAGCAGGTCGAAGTCTCCATGGTCAGAAATTTCAACTGAATTTAACTGTCACCAGAACGCACACAAGAAACAGTGTCGCAAATGGTACATTGCTTCCATGTTTTATCTTCTTTATCCATCTGCAATACCCTTGTGCTCTAATAGCACGCAGTTGACCGGGCCACCCACTTGAGCAGCTCCAAGTGGGGCCTGGCCGCCACCCCGGGGTCGAACCGAACCGGTCGGCTAAAAGCCGCTGTGGTCTCTCACACCTCGAAGCGACCGAGAGTGTGGCCACGTAGAATCAGCAACCCAGTGTAAGTGCTACACAACTAGCTTAGCATGCAAGTTAGAAACAACCAAGAATCCACATCGACCACGAGCGTATGTGGAGCATGCATCTTGTTGGTTTATGTGCCCACATACACGTTGTGACCTCCGGCCTTGCTGCACACTCACCGCACTGATGCAGGTGACTGATGCTGGAGGGACATCGACGCTGACGTTGTACCTCAAGTGGTGGTGACTCGTGGGTGTTCAGAGAAGAGGATCCAGAGCCACTCACAGGATTGAAAGTTCCCCCTACCACAGGATATCACAAGATAAATTCTTGATGACACTAGGGTTCCTAGTGGCACTTGCTTGGGAAGGGGGAGATCATGGCCGGGTTGTTCTCGCGGCCTGGACTTGCATTTTCTTGCTGGCAGATTAATGTGTGCAACAGGTTCAGGCTTGAGCCTTGCTTGGCAGGGGTGAGAGCGAGGATGGACTCGCTGTTCGCCC
The DNA here is from genome assembly GCA_023375785.1 of Penium margaritaceum. NCBI lineage: Eukaryota > Viridiplantae > Streptophyta > Zygnematophyceae > Desmidiales > Peniaceae > Penium > Penium margaritaceum. The sequence goes on from SZWC01010919.1 coordinate 91,990, forward strand.
GCTCGTCACCCCACCAGCTGCTCGACGCCCGCCGTCACCTCTGTTCCTTGTCACTCTCTCATACTTGTGCGTTTCTTCGCAAAAATCTCTTTACACCGTCGTCCATGGCGTTCTCGCCCCAAGCTCCTTGCGTTCCACTCTACTTACCTCGCTCCACCTCTCGTTAGACGCCTCTATCCTCTGGTATCAGAGCGGAGTGAGGGAGAGAGAGAGAGAGAGCCTTCTCTCAGTTCAAGGTCGCGATCAATGGCGGGAAAACCTCCCGCCTCCATCAATGCGTCCACCGGCACTCTAGCCAACTACCGGCAGCTCTAGCCACAGCTCGCTGCAGACGCAGTGGACCATTCTCGTCCACCAGCTGCAGCGACTATGCTTGCTGCTAATCACGCACGAGCAGCCGCAGCTACGTCGTCCGTAGCAGCTGCAGCCGCGGCCAGATTGGCAGCGGCAACCATAGCACAGACAGCAAAGTGCTATAGCAGCAGCTGGGGCAATTCCAGCTGTTGTGGCTGCGACAGGCCAGGCAGCTGCAACTCTCACAGGAGCGGGATTGGTTGCATTTGACCAACCTGCTGCTTCTCACGTCACGGCCACATTGGCAGTCTTGCCATTGACACTTGTGGGTGTCCCGTCGGCACCAACCTGCAGCGCCAACGGCAAGTGCGCTGCAACTGCGGCACCAGCAGCCACCGCCACGCCGGCAACAGCGTCCACAACTGCAGCCACTTCAGTCGCAGCAAGGCGGGATAAGGTTCTGCAGTGGCGGTTCCCCTCATGTCAGTGTTGATGACGGAGGAGAAACGACAGCTGCAGCATTCGTCGCAGAATCCACGGTGCTGCCGTCATCGTCCCCAGCTGCAGCAGCAGTAGATGCAGATCCACTTGCAGGATCAGCAGAATTGGGAGCAGTAGTAGCGGTAGCAGCAGCGGCAGCAGCAGCAGCAGCAGCAGCAGCAGAAGCAACAGCAAAGCAGCAGCAGCAGCAGCAGTTGCAACAGCAGCAGTCGCAGCAGCAGCCACACATCACGCCAGAGACGGCGGCTGTAGTCTCAGCTACCGCACTTGCAGCAGCAGCTGCAAGGGACGCCTGCCTATCTTCCACCTCAGTTGCACCGTTGCCGTCACACTGGCGCATCTTGACACTTCAGGTGCAGCCTCGTTGGGGGAATACTACTACAGGGGGGCGCCACACCGGCGTGAACGTCGTCGTCGCGGCATGAGCATCGACTAGGGGTGCGAGTCCACCTCAGCACGGTCCGCTCGTGCGTCACGTCGTCGTCCGGTAAGCGTCTCCCTGTCCCATTCCTTTAGGGTGGACCCTCAGCCACACGGCGATCCAGAAAATCCTGTTGTTCAACTGTACTCAGCGTTCTCGCAGGACGTCGTTAGTCTTGTGGGTGCCTTTATACGCGCGACCTCAGTCATCATTGACGCAGTAGTAGCAGCCGCAGCCACCTTTGCCGCAGCCACTAGAGCCTCACGTGCTCCTGCAACGACCTCAGCAATGCGCGCTACAGAGTCATACACGGAAGCCACGGTTGTCGCTGGCCCCATTGCTGTAGCAGCTGCTGATATAGGCACACACATATCTGTTGTAGCATCTGCTATTGCCTCTGCAACGGCCTCAGCTGCATCAGCTACAGCGGCAGTCGCAGCTTCCATTCGCAGCTCCACCGCGGTCGCCGTCACCGCAGCCTCATCTGCTCCATCTGCCGCCTCCAGCTTTGTCACGGCGACCATCTCCATTGCAACAGTCTTCACCACTCTCGCTGCCGTCTGCACCACCGGAGCCTTTGCTCTGGAAGTGCCCGTTGCCTCCACTGTCTCCATTCTGTCTGCTACCTCTGCAGCTGTGGTTCCTCCTCTCCTTGCTTTTCTCCGCAGCCCATCTTCTTGACTCCCTCGTTTGCACATTGTGCCTGCCTGCCTTCCTCTCTTCTCCTTCTGCGGTGGCTTGTCCTGTCTGACTCAGGGTGGGCTGGCCTGCAGCATCCTGACGCTTTGCCTCAAGCAAACCCATTTTTCCCACTCCCACTGGGGCTGGGGAAACTCTGCCGAAATCTTTCCGGCAGAGCCCGCGCGTCGTCACCATGCCTCGTGATGATGAGTCAGTCATAGCAACTTTTCAGCGCCACCTGGCCCTCGCTCACGAGGCTCAGCAGGAGGCTGAGGACCATCTTAAGCTTGCTGAGGATAATCACGTTGCTTTTGCTGATGAGGTCACCGCCATAGTGCTGAGTCGCCTCCCCTCTGCGTCTGCTAGGACCAACCCCACTTCTCCTGCAGGCACCTCTTCTTCTTCTAGCACTTCTGCTGTTGCGCCCACTGGCAACACCGCTGTTGCTGCCACTCTTCCTGTGCCTCGTCAACATGACTTCTTTGCTCAACCCCCTGCATATTACCTCTGGGCTTGTCTTTTCCTCCTGGGAGGTGCGCTTCAGCGCCTGGGCTCAAGAAGAGTAGCTGTGGGAGTACTAATCCCCCGTTGTTGCTCCCTTCACACAAAAGGCTGCTGAGTCTGCCCGTGCTGTCCGCGCCCTCATCGCCGCTGCCCCTAAATCGCTGATTTATGATGTTGGCACCTTGAATGCTGACCCTGCTGCCAAGTGCCTTCCTAACCCCGTTGGCGCATACGCCATGCTGGGTCGCCGCACCACCATCACGGGTCAAGCCTCTCAGAGTGCACTTACAGTCCAATTCATCACGCTCCTAATGCGTACTGATGAGACCGCTGATGCCTATTGGGCTCGCGGTCTCAAGCTCCTTCGTGAGCTTGACGACGCAGAACCTGTCCAGCTCTCCGCCGTTCTGACCATGGTCAACGGCCTCATTCCTGAGCTGTCTGATCTCCTCCGCGACGTCAAAGCCGATGAGCTGTAGTGCCTTGCCTCCCAGCCGGTCCCGCCCAGGTCGCCGCCTGGGGTTGGAGCTCTTTGGGACTGTACGTCTGAGCGCTTTGCTACCTGGTGGACCAATCTTCAGAAGAGCGCCTCCATCGCTCTTCCGTCACGGGTGTCGCTGCGCTCACCACTATGGCTGCACCCTCCTCCTCATGTGCTGCGTCTTCTGTCACCTCCGCCGCCTCTTCCTTGTCCTCTCCTGCCTCTGCCCTCGCTTCCGAGGGTTGTGGCAAGGGCAAGGGGAAGGGCAAGGGCAAGGGCAAGGACAAGGGTGCTGCTGCTTCCTCGCGGGTTCTAGGCAATGTCGTGTGTTGGAACTCTGGCTCTACTGAGCACTCTGCTCGTACTTGCTCCTCCGGACGACCTCCGCCTTGCCCAAGCCATGCGCGCTCCCTGGGCACGCACCTCCGCCTCCTCCTTTGCACCCTCGCCCTCTAGCTCCTGTGGCCAGTCGCGCTTCTCCACCCCGCCTCTGGCTGAGGTTCACACCGCCTCCGGCGTGCCTTATCCTCCGCCTCCTGGCCCCTACCCTTGCGGCTTGCCACCTCCTTATGGTGCCCCTGCGTATGATGGTCCCTCGTCCTCTGCCTAAACCACTTCACCGTGGTTCCCGCCTTCTTCGGGCGTGTCTACTCCAGCTCCGCCTGCTTCTGTGGATGGCGATCATGGCAATCGGGAGTTTCACCTTGAGCAGTCTCTCCTCCAGCTTCTCCGCCTTCGCAATCAAGGAGGTGAGGGTTCTGCAGCGCTGGCCAGAGGTCTTGTGTGTCAGACTGATAGTGTCCTTCGTGGGGATCCACCTGGTCACATACTGGGTGCCTTGTGTGCGTCCGTCCCATGGATTGAGCGTTGACAGTCTGACTTCCTTCCTCGTTGTCTCTCCGTTTGTGCCTTGTCTCCGTCCTTTGTTGGTACTGTCGCCACGTCTAGTGTGCTGCCCTCTGTGAGTGTACACAGTGGCCTCTGGGTCCTTGACTCCAGGGCGACCCACCACATGACGCCAGTGCGGTCCTCGTTCTTCTCGTTAAGCCCCGTCGGATCAGTCCGCTTTGTTCGTACTGGGTCTGGTCAGTTGCTGCCGATTAAGGGTCTGGGTGTCGTGCGTTTGTTTGGACCCACTGGTGCCCTGTACCTGCCTGACATTCTGTACGTGCCTTTGCTGGAGCTCAGCCTGCTGTCTGTGCCATCTTTGGATGACCAAGGTATGGATCTCACCGCTAGCCGTGGTGTTGGCACTGTCTCTCTTCGTTCCTCTCGTAGTGCTGTTCTCCATGGCATGAAGTGTGACAAACTCTATCGTGTTCCCTTGCATGCCCCCTCCGCTCTAGCTGTTAGCATTGCCCTTGCTCACGTTGCACCCTCTCTCGCTCCTGACCTTGTCCATCTCCTGCATCGTCGTCTTGG
>SZWC01010920.1:18960-56431 GCA_023375785.1 Penium margaritaceum
AGCTGGTCTCCTTTGTTGAAGAGCGCAGATACACCGACATCTCCAAGCTTGCTAGCCATGAACTTCCCCACAAAGATGTTCTCTGGCCTGACGTCCCCGTGGACAATAGGGGGCTCCTGGCAATGAAGAAACAGGAGGGCACTGGCTGTCTCTGATGCAATTCGGATCCGGTCATACCACTTGAGCTGCTTTATCTCTTCAGATGGATCATCCTGCAAGAGGCTCATGAGGGTACCCTCTGACATGTGCTCATAAACAATGGCACCCTCTTCTGGGCAATGTCCCATGAGGAGGACGATGTTGGGGTGTCGAATCTGACTCAGGGCTGTCACTTCGGCCTGCACCCTCTCCACTGGCAAGTCGAGCTTCTTCACTGCCACTTCACACCCATGGAGTTCTCCCTTGAACACTGTTCCAAGTGTCCCTCTGCCAATGATTCTTTCCTCTGCAAAGTCTTCAGTAGCCTCAAGGATGTCCTTCCTTGAAAACTTTCTGCATGTAACAATTGCTGTCTCCTGCATGCCAGGCGGTGAAGACCTTGGGACAGGAGAACCCCAAGAATACATACTCCCCTGCACATCAACACCCACCAATCAGCATTTGACAGAATCGCTCTGCAATATGATTCAAAGCGCAGACTTGTTTGCGATGACATGCAGGCGAAAGAACTCACCCGCCAACTCTTTGGGGTGGACATCTGTGATCTGCGAGATTCATCTGTGACCTGGGAAAACCCGTCAGTGATGCTGCTGCTGTCATCACCTTGGCTCCCATCATCGGAGGCGCCATCCTCACCACCCTTTTCCTCCACCAGGAGGGCTGCGCCCAGCGGTGCCGACATTGGTACCAGCCTGCTCGTCTTCCTTGATCCAATTCGCTGCAACTGTTGAGTTAGGAGGCTGGTGATCGGGGATGTTCCGCTCTCAAGAAGAGGTTCTCTTGTGAGAGGAGATGGCATTTCCTCACTCGGTGGACTCCCCCCTAAAGAATGGAGGAGCTCCAGAGGCGTTGAGGAAGGCACACAGCTGGCGCGTGAGGTTTTCCGCTTCACAACGATACTACTGCCACCATCGTGAGTTTTCCCCGGATCATCCCTTCCGAGGTTGTCTCTCCTCCCACTCTTCCTCGGCCCCTTCACCAAGGGTTGGTCTTTGAAGAATCCAGAAGGGCGCGATGAATGCTGACTGGGATCGCGCGAGCCCCACAGTCGCCATGGAGAGCTCCAGCTCGGTGTCAGCCGCCTGGCGTGGGATAGGCCTGAGACTGACTTGGGTGAATCAGTGCCACGACCCTCGGACTCTTGAATTCGCGTCAAGTCGCCGAAAGTTCTGGCTCGCATCGGCTTTGGAGGCCGCTGAGGCAGAGGCGAGAGGGCTTCAGGGAGGGAGTAGGCGCCAGGGGAATCCGTCGACTCAGCTGCAAAGAGCCTCTGAGGAGGGATTTTGACAGGAGCCAGCGGTGGTTGGTGGCGGGACCTGTTGAGACGGCTGCTCTCACTCTTTCTGGGCTGTATAGGGACTTTCTTCGTGGGTGAAAACTGGGCAGCGATCTTACCCTTCTTCACGAGAAGAACAAGGAACTGAGCGTGAGAGAGTTCGATGCATGAGTTCAGTTCAAGCCGCTCGCTTCGTAGACTTCCAGAGAAAAAGCTCCTGCATGGGGTTCCGAGTATGGGTGGTTACGTCAGTGGCCGCACTGCGCCTAAGGCTTTGCGACGTTACAATCACAGGAGGCAGAAATGCAAACCTGGTTGAGGCCTCGACGCTGACGACAACTCTTTTGGCGTCGAAGTTTTCAGCGGCCNTAACACGTTCTGCAGATGCTCGCCTTTTGTTCTGCAGCCCAACTCAACCTGGAATCACGTTGACTCGAAGTGATCGTGGCCGCGACATGTCGGCTTAGTGCTGCACCTCGGCAGCCTTTCGTACACGATGCCGGTTCGAGCAGCTCGGACTGTTCATACACATTGTTGCATTCTGCCAATGACGCTGCACGCTGCAACAGACATGTTTGGCTGCTCAACAGTTCCTGTGGACGACACAGACGGCGGCGCCTTCAGCCTGCCCAGGCCCCTAACCTATTCCAGTCAATGGATTTTTATGTTTTTTTGCCTTTATTCCAGGCCAGACGTCCTCCAGTGCACAGAGGAGCGGTTTGCAAGCGTCGCGACGTGGTCGGGAAGTTCGTCTGTCGTCAGAGGAAGCGACACCTGCGTCGTTCTCCCCAGCTCGAAAACATGCTAGATACAATTTCGTAAGTCGCGAGGTCATGAGGGCAGCAGTTGCCTGGGGCGTTTGACTTCGCACTCGATTCCAATATTGAGCAGAAAGTGACTTCATAATCAAACCGAAATCCGTCACTCACCAGTGCGTTCGTTGCCATCCTCTACCGGGGGGTCCGAGGCCTCTCGTGGTTTTGCCCTTCCCTTCGCAAGGGATGGTGAGACACATCTTCCCCGCACTGCTTTCGCTTCCGATTCCGGTAGATGAAAGGTTTTGTTACAGGCAGCGAATGCGAGTAGACACTTCGGCAGCAACCGCAACACCCAGCTAGAAGACGTGGACAGCCAAAATATGTTTTTGGGGTTCTGTAATACCCCTATGCAATCGGTTGGGCAGCCAAGAATCGGACGTCAGCAACTCCGCTACTCAAGGACTTCCGCAACGGCAATTCAGTCTGCGGTCGGCGATTTCGATTCCACCGACAGCCGATCGCGTATTATCCAGGCATTACATTCCCCAGTTTCTATCGCGTCCGGACGAAAGGCTCTCGCTGAGCGAGATCGTTCTTGCGGAAGCGACTCCCAGTCCGAAGAAAACGTCAGATATGGACAAACATCGCGCAGCAACCACGGTTTTTTCCGAAACAGGCTACTCAGGCCGGCAACTTCCTTCTCCGGACAAAATGCGGAGCGGACTCACAATTTGCCCTCATTCTCTCTGGACCTTATTCTCGTTGCCCCATTCTGAGCATTATGAACACTCTCACCCATTCAAAAAACAGATGAGGTCACCCCTAGTTTTTTAAGTCAGATGAATATCGCCAGAATGTGTTAGGGCAAGGTTTTGGGAGGCGCCGACCTGACCAGAAGAGGCGATACTCGACGACATCGAGGATGGGTATGCATAGCGAGCTCCTATTTGAACAAACGAATTCCAGAATATGTGACGGCCAGCGATGACCGCCCGTTTCATCCTCCAGTCAACCTGGTTGGTAGATTGATCCGACCAGACGTGAAAGCCTCGCGTCTTGCGTCGCCCTTATGGCGACCTTGCGAACGGCCCGAGAATATTGAAGAACAAGTTTTTCTCACATTTCTTCAAATTAAATTCACGCGAGATTGTTATCATCCATCGTGCGGGACAAAACGAATCCCAAAGTCAAACCATCCTGGGTATTGCAAGGTAAGCGAGGCCAGTCACGCCAAAACGAATACTGTAATATTTTCTGAGAGTTGACGGCATGGATCATCTGGGGGTCAAAGCAACCTGTCTAGCCGTTCAGGTTGGCGTATAAATTCGACCATCGCAGCCATGTTTGCACCGATGGTAAGCCAAGAACGAGGTAGGATCAGATTTTCGATGGGTGGAGGAGCACGCCATCTTGTATGGGTACAAAGCCTCAACCATAATTATCTTGTCAATCTCTCCAATGTGTATGCCTAGCAGAGCGTAGATGGTGAACAGGTAGACGTTGGGAGGCAGAAAACGATTTATAGTTTGGGACACTTGAGCAATTTGTAATTTGCGGTAAGTGTACTTCGATGACAAGTGTCGAAATGATGAAACATGAACATGGGCCTAGTTGCTCGGATACCCGCACCGCGCTTACTATTAAGCTGGCATACCCGCAAGTCCAATATTTGACATGGCATACCCATCCCTTAAAATCAGGAACGATGTATCCAACCCTCCATCGCCATGCTTGATCAGCGACCTGCTTCGTTGATCGAGCACGGCGACGACGGTGATGTGATCGTCGCGCGATCACGACCGTCACTCCCTCGTGATATCATGATGGAGCGATGACCCTTTTTTTTCACGTGCAAACCCCTTGTTACGGTAAGGGTTTTGTATGTTTTGCATGGGCGCGCAAAACATTAAACCGTGCATTATAAAAGGGGTAGCGCATAAAAACAAAACAAAAGGGTCATCGCTCCATCGCCATCAAGCGAAAACGCCCATTTCAAAATGGGGGGGATTCCTTTTTACCCACCATTTGGAAAAGTTCTGCCGAGGTTACCGGCGTTTGAAAACATCATTTTTGTAGCAGGCGGTCATAGGAGAAGATGACTATTATGCCCAAATTTTGGCAGGTGCCTTCCGTTATTCTCGGACTTTTTAATCGTTGCGCATTATTTCCAAAGTTGAAAAAGACGCACGCTTTACCCACTTTTTACGAGCAGAGTCCAATACCCACTTTAGACATCTGCTCGTCACTAAACATGACGAGCGGATGTCCAAGGCTCGTGCTCCTAGACATCGCGAATCGTGCAAAATGGGCCCCACATCATCCCTGTCACGTGTGACATTGGCTATTGAGGACCTATAATCTTACGCTTTGAAAATTTCTTTCATTCCTTCGTTTACAAATCGTCCCACGAACCGCCAATAAAGTCGATCGACCAAGCCACAAAAATCTTGAGCTGTTTAGATTGTAAGATCCTACGAACCGCGACTTACCGTGTTTACAAAGAGACAAATGTCTGAATAATCGATATGTGCAATACTCATGTGAGAGTCGTACTCAAGAATGTTACTAAGGAGAAACACTACATTGTACTATACACGAAATATTCAGNATGGGCCCCACATCATCCCTGTCACGTGTGACATTGGCTATTGAGGACCTATAATCTTACGCTTTGAAAATTTCTTTCATTCCTTCGTTTACAAATCGTCCCACGAACCGCCAATAAAGTCGATCGACCAAGCCACAAAAATCTTGAGCTGTTTAGATTGTAAGATCCTACGAACCGCGACTTACCGTGTTTACAAAGAGACAAATGTCTGAATAATCAATATGTGCAATACTCATGTCAGAGTCGTACTCAAGAATATTACTAAGGAGAAGTACTACATTGTAATATTTATGAAATGTTCAGTGATTGAATAACGTAAATAAGGTTGACGAATTGCCATCCGATGGGACGATGTAATGTCTCACGATACGAGCTATCTGTCATCACCGCTAGCTTTTCAACAATATGAAATGATCAAAACACGACTTTGTTCAACGCTAGCTGTCGTCACCTAAAAAAATTGGGGCCGACGTTGTCGGCCTCGCTTCCGTTGTCTCGACGTGCGATGTCGCGTGAGATTTTCAACGTGCAATATTTTTTTCCGCGTAGTGTGCAAAACAATGAGTGGACCACCACTTGACCATAATCAAGCACGATTTCCCGTATCGACAGGAGAACCCCACCAGCTGCATGCAAGAACGGGCTCATCAAAGCAAAACTTCCAAGTTCTGGACTAGACATTGAACAAAAACTTTGCAATAAGCACCCCAAGCAAAACCACATGTAAAAGGCGACCATATGCTTCAATTTTGTAGCCAAAAATGGAAACATAAAACTTGACCTATTTAATTTGGCGTCGCATCTCATTTAAACAATGAAAAAAACACATCCCCGATGAATCCATGGAATATTAAAATGTAATTGTTATAATACCCACCGATCCAACATGCAAAATGTACCGGAATTCTAGTGATGATACTTTATAAGTGGGCAATGCAGACACGGTTAATCAGTATTCGCGTTTTGTGGACAAGGTGGTCAGTTGTTAAAACCAGTGGGTAATCGGTATACTTCATGAGGAAAGTGCGTAGTCGGGAAGTCCGACGTTCAAAACGTGGGAAAAAGGGAATTGTTCCATTTCAAAAGAGCCTAATGGCTCGGATACATACACCTTACGCACTATTAGGCTAGCACACTTGCGAGTCCAAAATTTGACACGGCATACCCACTTGTTTAAAAAATGGAACGAGGTATCCACCCCTCGCTCGCCATGCTCCATCAGCCACATGCTGCGCTGATCGAGCATGGCGAAGAGGGTCATGTGACAGTCGCTTGATCGCGACCGTCACTCCCTCGCGAGATCGCGATGGAGCGATGACCCTTTTTTTTCGATGCGCAAATCCCCTATTACGATGTAGGGTTTGATATGTTTTGTGCGGGCGGAGCGTGCACAAAACATGAAACCCTACATCAAGTTAGGGAGTTTGCGTGGAAAAAAACAAAAAGGTCATCGCTCCATCTCGAGCGAGCGAAAACGCCCACTTCAAAATTTGGTTTGTTTTTCATGGAACACAAACTACCCCTGGATTGCGGGAAAAATATTTTCAAACCCAACACCTCTGTACATTCGGGGTTGAGGGTTTTATTTTTTGCGCGGGCATCTGCTAGGCCCCGCGGTAGCTGGGCCTAGCAAATGCTCACACGCAAACCCCGCGCAAACCCTACGCCAACCCGTTTCTCGAACAATGACAAACACCTCGAAAGAGGAGTATGTCATTGTTCGAGGATTATGATGACGTCAGCATTCTGACGCTGCTTTCCATACAGTGATAACATAGCTTTTATTGTGGATTCGTCGTTTATTTTTTTACCTTTCAATATCGTAGCTTTTAGTTATTCCGTACTGGGCATGCCGTGTTTAATTTGTGAGGTGTGGGTAAGAAAAAAAATGGTGGGTATCTGGTTGCTCGGTCCGTTTCAAAGCTGGGACTCTCTTTTCATAGCACAGAAACCACCGCTGGTTTACAAAAACTACTTTTAAACCAAACCCCTCTTTACATTCTAGATTGAGGATTTTAGTTTTTGCGCAAGCATCTGCTGCACCCCATGATATCGAGGCCTTGCACATTCCCTTTCAACGCATGGGGTTTTTCGGACTGCCCACACAAACCCCTCCCTCGAACAATCACAAACACCTCAAAAGATGGGTTTGTCCTTGTTCAAGGAGCATGATGACATCAGCATTCCGACGTTTCATTTCATACAGCGACAACTTAGCTTTTTGTGGATACTTCGTTTTTTTTTCCCGATATGTGTGTCTGGTAGCTTTGATTTCATCTGTACTGGGCATGTCATTCCTAATTTAGAAGGTGGGGGCACGCTAGCTTAAAATTTGGACATTGTGGGTATCTAGACGCTCGGTCCCATGTACACATAATGTCAAAGTACAAATGAGGCATAATCGGGGTCGTTGGGTCGATTGTCGAGCGACACATGCGGAGTCGCGTTGGGAGTGGTCGGTTTCAAGAATGTCCGCCGAGAAATCGAGGGACTTCGAGAATCAATGGTGAGGATGCGAGATGCATCTTTATAAATCCATGTTCGTCTCCGTGCGTCAAAAAGTCGTCTGGAAGGTCGTGATACTTCTGTGGTACATTTGCGAGAGTGATCACAAGGTTTCAGAAGATTCACTGAGGGCGGGGGCAGTTGGCCGGTTTGCACTCGACCGTCCGAGTGAGTATTGAGGCCTCGCGACGCGATGGGCTATTTGTGTAGCAACATAAATGCCCGCTTGAAAAGATTAGGGATTCGTGTACATGTGGTATGCAACACTTCCCCCCCTTTAGCTACGACGTCCCGGCGTGCGTATAGTCGTGACTTGGTGACTGCAATAATAGCCGTCGATTAGGTGATCGACGTCTCGGAGGCTGTCGTAGGGTTACCAGCTATTTTGCGCGGTGTCATAGCCCTGCCACTTAACAAGACATTCTTTCGTTTTGCCTCGTCGTTCATGGCCGACGATGTCCTCGATGACGTACTCTCTATCTTTATCCACTTATACGGGAGGCAGAGGAGTGACATCTTTGCCGGGGAAGTTCTCTCAGGGGTCTTGGTAGTGCTTGGGTTTGTTGACATGGAACACCGGATGAACTTGCATAGTGTTGGGAAGTTTGAGTCGCGCAACCATAGGGGTTTGCATGGGCTCCATCTCAAACCGTCCCAATGAACTTGGTTTAAGCTTCAAACAATCAGCTCCGTGGGATTTGATGGTTGCCGAGTTCAGAAGGACTTTGTCGCCAATGGTGAATATGTCGTCGCTACGACGTCAGCCAGCTGCTTGCTTCATCGCTGATTATGTCTTCGCGAGGGTTTGTCGTGTTTCCTTCCAGATGATGGTGAAGTCTCAGCATTGAACGTCGACCACATGAATGTTGCTGCAACTTTGTAGTCCGACTGGTGTGGCGAGAAGCTTGCCATACACCACTACAAACGGAGTTTAACCCGTTGCGGTGAAAACTGCCGAATTAAATATGATCTCGGCGGTCGGAAGTTTTTGTGCCCAATCCATCCCGTGAGGTTCGCATAGTGTTCCAAGAAGTTGTTTGAGCATCTGGTTTGTCCGCTCCATTTGAATGTCCGTTCGAGGATGAAAAACTGTCAAAAGTTGAATTCTGCTGCCATAGAGAGTCATCACTTTGTGCCAAAAAGGCTGGTGAATCGATCATCTCTATCGCTTGTGATGGTTCTTGGTACGCCGTGTAGTCGCACGATGTTCTTTAGAAAGAGCTGTGCTGTTCCCTTGGCGGTGATAGTGGTGGTTGTTGGAATGAAGTTGGACATTTTGGAAAATCTGTCGATGACCACGAGGATTGCGACATGTTCTTTGGTTGTGACTGGTAATCCTGTGACAAAGTCCATGGAGATATCCGTCCACGGTTCTGTCAAAATGGAGAGCGGTTACAGAAGTCCGGGTGGCCGTGTACGATGTGGTTTTTGTCGCTGACATGTGTCGCAGGCTTTGTAGATGTCAGCCATGTTGGATTGTTTTTTGTCCGATCAATAGCTTTACGCCAGCTTCTTCAATGTCTTGTCCACTCTGAAGTGTCCATCTGGTCCTGTGTCGTGGCATTCTTCGAGCAGCATACGGCAAAGTTTGTTGTTTGGGGGAACGACCACTTGGCGAGTGAAGCGTCGTCGCCAATAGGGTGCGTCATACCAGAGTTTTACCTTGTCGTATCCGCTGTGCTGGTCGTAGCTTCGTGTGAACAACCGCTCGAGATATGGGTCTTGTTGCAGCTATAGAGTTGCCACCTCAGCCATTAAATCTAGTCGACGGTGATTTGCGTCTGCCGCATTGATTTTGCCTGGCCGGTACTCAATATCGTAGTCAAACCCGGATTCAAGGAAATCCATGAACTTTCAACGTTTGACATTGACTAAGGTTCGGCTGTATCTTGAAATGTTTCAACTCTTGGTGGTCGGTGCGCACAATGCATCGGCGTCACTCCAGGTAACACCGCCATGTCTTGAATGCATGTACAGCCGCCAACATTTCTTTCTTGTGTACGGTGTAGTTGAGTTCCGGTCCCCACAGTTTTTGAGACATGTAGGCGACCGGTCGCTCGCCGTTGTCGTGGTCTTGCAGAAGGACTGCACCGATGGCTCAGTCTGATGCGTCTATGGCCATGGCGTAATCGACCATTGGGTCGGCTAATCATAGGGTTGCCGTCGTGGTCAGAGTGTTCCGCAAAGTGGTGAATGTTTCTTGTTTGCCGTCTACCCACCGCCACTCGTTCTCTTTTCGAGTGAGGTCGGAAAGAGGCACTGAGGGTTGGGCGTAATCCTGTACGAAGCACTGGTAGTAACTGCACAAGCCGAGGAAAACTTGAACGTCTCGAATGTTGGTCGGCATCGGCCAATCAGCGACTGCTATCACCATTTTCGAATCCATGGTGATCTGTCCACCATTGATGATGTGACTCAAAAACTCCATCAAACGGCAGCCGAAGACGCATTTCAAAAGAATTTCAAAATTTTCCTCCCTGTTTACATTTTGGAGGATTTTTTGAAGAGGTCCATCGTGCTCGTACTGGGTGCGGCTGTACACTAGAATACCGTCGGGGTATACCACATCAAAATCGTCCAAGTATGGTCAGAAAATGTTGTTCATTGCTGACATGGACATTTCCAGGGCACTCGTCAATCTGAACGGCATTACCGTGAACTCAAAATTCCCATAGCGAGTTCAATACAACGTCTTCTCGATGTTGGCGTCTGCTACACGTCTTTGACGATATCCGTTGCGGAAGTCAAATTTTCTGAAGATTCGAGCCCCTCAGAGTTGGTGGAAAAGTTCATCAGTTCGGGGAAGAGGGTAGTTATTCTTGATGGTAGCGTCGTTCAACGCCCGATAGCCGACTCACATCCGCACCTCACCACTACTCTGTTTTACAAATAGTACTTGTGTGACGTATAGTGATGTGGATGGGCAAATGAACCCCTCACCGAGCATCTCGTCAACCTGTTTTTTCAGCTCGGTCAGCCCGTGATCACTCATCCGATAGGCCCCTTGAACTGTAGGTCTACTGCCTAGCTTCAGTTTGATGCGATGGTCGATGTATCGTTGAGGAGGTAAGGTTCTCGGGAGTTTGTCGCGGAAGACGTTGGCAAACTCCTGGATGAGTGGTGCAAACTCTTCGGGTACCATCGTGAACTTTGTTCATGCTGATTAGGCTAATAAGGCCGATGATGAGTCAGCTGCAACCACTTCCACTCCCTCCATTGGCTTGAGATGTGTAAGCCACGCGCGAGCTCCCCCTCGTATGTAGTGTTTTGCCACGTTGAGCAGTATCGGCTGCATAGATTGTCGCTTCTCAGCTTCCGTGACTTCCTTGGATGCTTTCACCTCTGTTGCTTCCACTGTCCGCCTCCGTCCCACACGCGAAAGTTGTCGTTTGGCACCGTCGGTTTCCACGTAGACGTCGCCGCTGTTCCAGTGGACATGAGGATTGTACCGGTATAGAAAAAATCGTCCGAGAATGATTTTGTGATCGCTCATTGGACAAGATCTCCGGACCGTTATATCTAGTAGATCTCACACTTGTAGTCGTTGCGGTTTTGGGAGTCTGTGTATTTGTAATCTCCCCTTGACAATTTTCCTTCAAACATCCCTGGTTGGGTCTGCAAACCGAGTTTGCGGACCATGTCGTTGCTCACGAAGCTGTGTGAAGCCCCTCCATCCAATAGTGCCGGTACCGTTATGGGACTCTTGCATCCTCGAGGCTCAACCTTTAATTACATCACTGGTTGGTCGTCCTCGTACCCCTCATCAAACTTTGCAATCTCAGAAATCATCTGCAACAATGTAGGCCGTTGAGATGGGCAATCGCTCGGCGGAGATCGCTCCTAAAAAAGAGTTGCGCCTTTCACTCCTGCCCTTTGCCGTTTTCTAACATGTTTTTCTGCGACTTTCCCCCCTTTTTGGCCAGTTGCAAGCGATGTGCCCCACCTTTCCGTAGTTATAGCAGGTTTGTGTTTGTCTCTGGTTGACGGTTTCAACTTCCATCAGAGTCGAGGAGTCTTCTGACTGGTTTTTTTCTGTTTCCATAATAGCTGTGGTTAAGAGGTCACTAGGTGTAGGATTCCTAGATCCGAGCATTGTCGTCAGCGCCGTTGATCCTTTCTGCTGCTGCGATCATCTGCGGCAAGTCGTTTTGGATACCAAAGATGGCGATTGCTTGCCGGATATCTCGCTTGAGGCCATTGTTCTGGTGAAAGCAGAGTTTGTCGAGGATGATGTCTGCTGTGGTGATGATCTTGCGGAATCTCCGCGTGTACTCTGCTATGTTGGACTGCTGATGGAGACGCTGGAAACTGTACCGTGTGTCGGATTTTTTGTTCAGTCGTCCAAAACATGCGAGCATTGCCTGCGAGAATTTGTTTCAAACGGTTGGTGTCGTTAATACGTCTTGCCACTATGGCTTGATCTACTCCAAGGGTAGAACGCCTATGGTTGGCAACATGAGATGGGCGCCGTTTGCCGTTGATGATGCTCCGCCGGTCTCCTGCTGCCGTTAGATGGTCTTCTGATTGGACCATCAACTAAGTGTCGTGCCACGCAAAAGCGCGGCTGCGAGGTAAATATTCTTGTGATTGTTGTTCACCTTCGCAGCGGTGAAGTACATCTCCAAACTCGTCAAGCACATCCGAATATCGTTGGTCCTTTTGAGTTTGCAGGATCGAACGGTTCTCCTGAAGCCGGATGAATCTTGGGTTTGCTCAAGAGTTGGGAATTCCTCTCGCCGAGCATTGCTTCACGTGCGCTTGCGTTGTGAAGAGCCTCCACCGCAACGTTGAGCTGTTAGAGGAGATGGCTATCGAATGCCTCGAGTGCAAAGATCCAGTTTGCCATTTCCTTGTTTGTCCGTGCCTGTTGTCCACTGCCACCTCTCATCCCTGCTGTCGTCATAAAGGCCGGTTGTAGGGATGGCTGGTTTGTTGCTGTTGGGTCCGCGACCCGATTGGTTGTCAAAGCCGTAGGGGTTGGTCCAACTACCGCATAGCCTGCCACGCCAGCATTCACAGCCGCTTCGGGGTTTGCGTGCATTGGCATGTTCTACTCCTCCACCGCCGAAGTCGTCCCCGAAGATCCGCTGCTGGTCCTTGATTATGCTCGCTCACCTTATGTCATTATTGCGAAGTCTGCAAAATGCTGATGTGCAAGATGCGTTGAACGCTTGTGCGAAGTAGTCATCCGGATGGATAAAGTAGTCCGAATATGGTGATGTGAATGGGCAAATGAATCCTTGACCAAACATCTCGTCGAGTTGTTTTTTTGGCTCGGTCAACTCGTGATCGCTCATCCAATAAGCCCCTTGGAATGTAGGTGTACTGCCTGGCTTTAGATCGATGCGATGGTCGATGTCTCGTTGAGGTGGTCAGGTTCTCGAGAGTTTGTTCACAAACTCTCGGATGAGTGGTGCGAACTCTTCGGGTACCATCGCAAACTTTATTGATGCCGATGAGGCTGATGAGGCCGATGAAGAGTCAGCTACTGCCACTTTTGCTTCATCCATTAGCTTGAGATGTACAAGCCACACATGCGCTCCTTGTCGTAAACAATACTTGGCCACGTTGAGTGGTACCAGCTGTACAAGTTGTCACTTTTCAACTACCGCTGCAACCTCTGCTACTTCCACCTCTGCTGCTTCCGCGGTCAGCTTCTGTCTCACACGCGAAAGTTGTCCTCTGGCACCGTTGATCTCCACGTAGATTTCGTCGCTCTTCCAGTCGACCTGCGAATTGTGCATGTATAGGAAATCTCGTCCGAGGATGATTTTGTGGTCGCTCATTGGACAAGACATCTAGACCATTCCATCCCGTTGATCTCCCACTTCAAGTCGTAGTGGTTCTCAAAGTTTCCAAATTTGCAATCCTCCATCGATGGTTTTTCCTTCAAACACCCCTGGTTTGATCTCCAAATCGAGTGTGCGAACCATGTCGTTTCTTACAAAGCTGTGTGAAGCTCCTCCATCCAATAATACCAGTACTGTTCTACGACTCTTGCAACCTTGAGGTTGAACTTTTAGCAGTATCGTCGGTTGGTCGTCCTCGTACCCCTCGTCAAACTTTGTGATCTCAAAGACCCTTTGAGGCAATGTAGGTTATTCGGATGGGTGATCGTGCGGTGCATATCCCTCTGTGGGAACAAGAGTTGCGCCTTTCACTCCTGCCTTTTACTATTTCTTGACTCATTTTTCTGCGAATTCCATCCCTTTTTTGCCTGCTGCTTGCTCCGACAGTTACGAGCGATGTGTCTAATTTTTTTGCAGTTGTAGCAGGTTCACATATCCCTCTGGTCGACGACATCCACTTCCATCAGAGTCGAGGAGTCCTGATTTCTCCCGTTTCCACGATAGCTGTGGTTAGGAGGTCACCAGCTGTAGGTTTCCTGGATACGAGCGTTGTAGTCAACACTGTTGATCCTTTTTGCTGTTGTGATCATCCACGACAAGTCATTTTGGATGTTGGAAATGGCAATTGCTTGCCGGATATCTTGTTTGAGGCCATTGTTGTAGTGAAGAAAAAGTTCGTTGAGGGCGATGTTTACTCCGGTGATGATCTTGCGGAATCTGCACGTGTACTCTATCACGCTGGACTGCTGGCAGAGACGCTGGGGTTTGTACTATGTGTCACACTTTTCATTTCGTCATGCAAAATGTGTGAGCATCACCGGCAAGAATTTGCTCCAGTCCGTTGGTGGCGTCAGTGTGTCTTGCCACTGTGGGTTGATCTGCTCCAAGGGTCGAACGCTTGTGGTTGGGAATATGAGACGGGCGCCGTTGGCCGTTATTGATGCTCCTATTGTCGTTGGATGGTCTTTAGATCAGACCATCAACTTAGCGCCAAGCCACGTAAAAGCGTGGCTCCGAGGTCAATTTTCTTTTGATCGTCGATGCCTTAAGTAGCAGTAAAGTAGACCTCCAAACTCGTCAGCCATATCCGAACTGTCCTTCCCTTGAAGTTTGTAGGATCGAACGGTTCTGGTGGAGCCAGATGAACTTTGGGTTTGCTTGAGAGTTGGGAATTTCTATCGATGAGCACCGCTGTTGGTTCAGGGTTGGCGTGCATTGGCATGTTCTGCTCCTCCATTGCCGAAGTCATCGCTGAAGTCCTGCTGCTGGTCATCGTTTGTGCTTGCTTGTCTCACATCGTAGTTGCAAAGTCGGCAAAGTCGTGACGTGGGAGATGCGCTGACGGCTTGTGCGAGGTAGTCCTTCGGATGAGTAAAGTAGTCGGATGCCTCTCCAGCAGCGTTACGTTCTGATACCAAGTGTTATGCCGAACGGAGCGTAAATGGTGAATAGGTAGAAGTTGCGAGACAGAAGACGATTTAGAATTTGGGACACTTGAGCATTTTTTTTAATGGGTAAGTGTCATTCGATGACGTGTCAAAATGATTGAACATACATATACAAGTGTGGAGTTATGAATGAGGCATAGTCGGGGTCATTGGGTCGATTGCCAAGCAAAGCGTGTGGAGTCGTGTTGTGAGTGGTCGGTTTCAAGAAGGTCCACCAAGAACTCAAAGGACTTTGAGAATTGATGGTGAGGATGCGAGATGTATCTTTATAAATCCAGATTTGTCTTGGTGTGTTCAGAAGTCGACCGAAAGGTCGTGATACTTGTGTCCTAGATTTGCGAGAGTGGTTGAATTTGATGGAAGGTTGAGAAGATTCACTGAGGGCGGGGGCAGTTGGCCGGTTTGTCCTTGACCGTCAGAGTGAATACTATGGTCTCGCGATGCGATGGGCTGTTTGTGTAAGAACGGAAATGCCCACTCGGAAAGACAAGGGACTCGTGTACGTCTAGAACGTAACAGAACGCCCAGTACAGGTGGAAGATTACATTGCCTCCACATTAAGAAGTGAGGATAGATTAACAATTATACATTACATTTCAAATTGTTGAACACCACTTTCACCATGGTCATCACGTACATCACTCCAAACACCGTGTTTGCCATGTTCGCCTTGAAGACTAGGTCAACATTGTCGCTGCTTTTTTGACTTGTCACGTGTTTCATGTTCAACGGAATTCATGTATGTGCAAAGAATCCCTTGTACATTGGCTGAAATGTTGGCTACATCGGTTTATGGGTTCAAATATTCCCATGCCCCCACTTGGAACAACAAATTGAAAGAATGTCCCACTTTCAAAATACACTTGAAAGAGTGATTCAGTTGAAGGGTTGCACCACTCCTCATGGGGTCACACTCCCACACGATGATTGCAATCGAGTGATGATCTCTTTGATTTCAAGTTTACAGAACCCAACATCAACTAGGGGGTTTGCGTGTTGAGAAAAAAATAAGGAAAAGAGGTCACTGCTTGATCGTATTCGAGCAAAAACGTTCATTTTTTAGATCAAGCAAAAACTTCTATTCTTAATCGAGAAAAATGCTCATCTTGTTTTTGTTTTCTGGGCAAGTAACACCCTCCCCAACCCCTAGGGGGGTTCGCATGCAAAACCTAATCAGACCACACCCATAATATCATTCGAGGTTTTAAGGTTTTATCTTTGTTCAGGCTCCTGTTGGGACGGACTTGCAAGATTCCCCTTTTCTCACTAGTGTTGCGTCAAACGGAGCGTAGATGGTGAACAAGTAGAATTTGCAATGCAAAACACGATTTAGAATTTGGGACACTTGAGCACTGTATAATTAGCGGTAAGTGGTCTTCGATGATAAGTGTCAAAATGGTCGAAAATACATATACAAGTGTCGAGTTACAAATGAAGTATAGTCGGGGTCGTTGGTCGATTGTCGAGCGATGTGTGTGGAGTCGCGTTGTGACTGGCTGGATTGAAGAAGCTCCGTCGAGGAGCTAGGGGTTCTCGAGAATCGACAGTGAAGATGCACGATGCATCTTTATTAATCCAGATTTTTCATGAGACGTCCAGAAGTTGACCGAAAGGTCATGACACTTCTGTTCATAGGTTTGTGAGAGTGGTCGAAGCTGTCAGAAGGTTTGAGATGGCCGGGCAGCTGGCTAGTTTGTCCTCGTCCGTCGGAGTGGATATCACGGTCGTCGCATCACGATGGGTTGTTTGTGCAGTAACATAAATGCCCACACAGAACGACTAGGGTCTCATGTATGCTTGGTACGTAACACTTCCCCTCTTTTAGCTGCGACGTCTTAGCGCACGTACAGACGTGGGCCAGAGACGACGGTAGTAGCCATCCATGCGGTGATCGATGTCTTGGATTTGTTCTAGGGTTTCCAGATGTTATGCGCGGCGTTCTAGCTATGCCATTTGACGAGATCCTCTGTCGTCTTGCCACATCGTCGATGAGTGAGGATGTCCTTGATGACGTACTCCGTGTCTTTGTCCACTTGGATGGGAGGAGGCGGAGGGATATCTCTGCAAGGTAGGTTCTCTTGGGGTCTTGGTAGTGCTTGAGTCTCCTGACATAGGACACCGGATGAACTTGCATAGTGTCGGGGAGTTTGAGTCGCGCAACCACTGGGGTTTGCATGCGCTCGATCTCAAACGGTCCCAACTATTGTGGTTTGAGCTTCAAACAGTAAGATCCGCGGAGTTTGATGTTTGCCGAAATAAGGAGGACTGTATCGCTAGCGGTGATGACGTCGCCGATGTGATGCCGGTTAGTTGCTTGCTTCATCGCTGCTTGTGTCTTTGCGAGAGTCCGCCGTGTTTCCTCCTCGATGGTGGTAAAGTGTTGGTGTTGAACGGTGACTACTAGAATATTTCTACGACTTTGTAGTTTGGCTGGTGTGCCGGGAAGTCTGCCGTACACCACTTCAAATGGAGTTTTACCTGTTGCGGTGGAAACCATTGAATTATATGCGATTTCGGCGGTCAGGAGTTTTTGTGTGCCATCTGTTCCATGAGGTTCACATAGTGTTTGGGGCAGTTGTTCCAGCGTTTTATTTGTCCGCTCGGTTTGACCATTGGTTTGAGGATGAAACACTGTCAAAAGTTGAATTCCGCTTTTGTAGTAAGTTCGGAACACCGTTTGGCGATGTCGGTGTCTGTCACGCGTATCTAATGATATCCGCTGCATAAGTCAATTTTGCTGAAGATTTGGGCCCATCAGAGTTGATCAAAAAGTTCGTCGGCTCGAGGGAGAGGGTAACGGTTCTTGATGATAGCGTCGTTCAAAGCCCAATAATCCATGCACATCCGCATCTCGCCAGTTCTCTTATTGACGAATAATAGTGGTGAGGCGTATGGTGACGTGGATGGGCAAATGAACCCCTGGCCAAGCATCTTGTCGAGCTGCTTTTTCAGCTCAGTCACCTCATGGTTGCTCATCCTATAGGCCCCTTGGACGGTAGGTGTGCTGCACGGCTTCAGTTTGATGCGATGGTCAATGTCTCGCTAAGGAGGTAGGGTTTTTGGGAGCTCGTCGGGGAAGACATTTGCAAACTCCTCGATGAATGGTGCGAACTCCTTGGGTACCATCGCGAACTTTGTTGAAGCCGATGAGGCTGATGATACGGATGATGAGTCAGCTGCCGCCACTTCCGCTTCTCCCACTGGCTCACGATGTATGAGCCACATATGAGCTCCTCGTTGTATAGAGCACTTGGCCACGTTGAGCGGTACCAGCTGCAACAATTGTCGCTTTTTGGCTTTTGTGACTTCCTCTACTGCTTTCACCTATGCTGCTTCCGCTGTTGGCTTTCGTATGGCATGCATAATTTGTCGTTTGGTGCCGTTGATCTCCACGTAGAAGTCACCGTTGTTCCAGTCAACCTGCAAATTGTGCCGGTATAGAAAATCTTGTCTGAGGATGATTTTGTGGTCGCTCATTGGACAAGATCTCCACACCGTTACGTCCCATAGATCTCCCACTTGTACTCATAGTGGCTCTCAAAGTTTCTGTATCTGTAGTCTCCCGTCGACGATTTTTCCTTCAAACACCCATGGTTCGGTCTGCAAACCCAGCTTGGGAACCATGTCGTTGCTTACGAAACTGTTTGAAGCTCCTCTATCCAATAGTGCCGGTACTGTTCTGTGACTTCTGTATCCTCGAAGCAGTAGCATCGTCAGTTGGTCGTCCTTGTACCCTTTGTTGAACTCTGCAATCTTAGAAACCCTCTGCGGGGATGTGGGCCGTTCAGATGGGCGATCATTCTGTACAGATCGTTCCTCACGAACAAAAGTTGTGCCTTTTACTCCTGTCCTTTGCTGTTTCCTTATTCCTTTTCTGCGACCTACCCCCTTTTTGGCCTGCTATTTTCTTTAAAAGTTGCAAGCGATGTGCCTGAATTTTCCTCAGTTGTAGCAGGTTTGCGTGTCTCTTTGGTTGACGACGTCTACTTCCATCGGAGTCGAGGAGTCCGTCAACTGGTTCTTTCCATTCCCACAATAATTGTGGTTAGGAAGAGGCCAATAGTTGGATTCTTGGATCTGAGCGTTGTAGTTGACGCTGCCAATCTTTTCCGCTGCTGCGATCACCCGCGGCAAGTCGTTGTGGATGCCAAAAATAGCGATTTCTCGCCGGATTTCTCGTTTGAGGCCGTTGTTGTAGTGGAAACAGATTTTGTCGGGGGCGATGTTTGCTTCGGTGATAGTCTCGTGGAATCTCTGCGTGTACTGCGCCACGCTTGACTACTGACGTAGACACTGAAGCTTGTATTGTGCGTTAGAATTTTTGTTCAGTCATCCAAAGAGTGCGAGCATCGCGCGCGAAAATTTGTTCCAGTCGGTTGGTGGCGTCAGCATGATATGCTCCAAGGGTAGAACGCCTACGGTTGATGATGTGAGACGGGCCTTGTGAGCCGCTGATGATGCTCCGCCGGTCTCCTACTGCCTTTGGATGGTCTTTAGATCAGACCACCAACTAAACGCCGTGCCACACAAAAGTGCGGCCGCGAGGTCAACTTTCTTTTGATCGTTGACACCAACAGTGGTGAAGTACACCTCCAAAATCGTCAGCCACATCCAAACCGTCGGTCCTTTTGATTTTATAGGATCAAACGGTTCTGTTGGAATAGAACAAATTTTGGGTTTGCTCGAGAATTGAGAGTTTCTCTTGACGAGCACCACTTCACTTGCGCTTGCGTTGCGAAGGGCCTCCATCACGACGTTGAGTTGTTGGAGCAGGTGGCTGTTGATACCCTCGAGTGTGGAGATCCTGTTTGCCAGTCCCTCATTGATCCGTGCCTGTTGTCTAGTGCCACCTATCGTCCCTGCTGTCTTTGTTGAGGCTGTTGGTAGGGGCGACTGGTTTATCGCCATCGGGTCCGTGACCGGATTAGTCGCTGAAGCCGTAGGGGTAGTTCCAGCTGCCGCAAAGCCTGCCGCGCCAGCGTTCATTGTCGCTTCAGGGTACCGGCACGTTCTGCTCCTCCATCGCCGAAGTTGTCGCCGAAGACCCGTTGTTGGTCTTTGCTTGCGCTCACTTGCCTTACATCGTTGTCGCAAAGTCTGCAAAGTCTTTGATGTGCGAGATGCGCTGAAGACTTGTGCAAGGTAGTACTCCAGATGGGTAATGTAGTCAGATGCCTCTCTAGCATCGCTACGCTCTGATACCAAGTGTTACGCTGAACGGAACATAGATGGTGAACAGGTAGAAGTTATGGGGCAAAACACAATTTAGAATTTGGGATACTTGAGCAATTTATAATTAGCGGTAAGTGTACTTTGATGATAAGTGTCAAAATGGTCGAGCATACACATACAAGTGTCGAGTTACGAATGAAGCGTAGTCAGGGTCATTTGTCAATTGTTGAGCGATGCGTGTGGAGTCGCGCCGTGAGTGGTCGGATTTGAGAAGGTCCGCCGAGAAGTCGGGGGTCTTTGAGAATCGACGGTGAAGATGCGTGATACATCTTTGTTAATCCAGATTCGTTGTGAGGCATTGATAAGTCGACCGAAAGGTCGTGACACTTTTGTTTGTAGGTTTGTGAGAGTGGTTGAAGCTGTCAGAAGGTTTGAGAATATCCATTGAGGGCGGGACAGTTGGCCAGTTTGCCCTCGTCTGTCGGAGTGAATATTGCGGTCATTGCGACGCAATGGGATGTTTGCATAATAACAGAACTTTCCACGCGAGAAGATTAGGGTCTCGTGTACGTTTGGTACATAACAAGTAGACCATCTTTGCGTTGCCCACATTCTGCGGATTTTACGTCTTTTTGGATTTCTCTCCAGAATGCCCAACCGAAACAAAAAATCATTTTGGTCTCACCCCCATTCTTGGAAAATTGTCGCCAGATCATCCCCATTTGTAGGGGTAATTTAGCGATAAGTTAGCAAATAGGGGTGACCTGACCATATGTTAAAAATGGGGGCATCCTAACAATAAGTTAAAAATGGGGGGTATCTTCAAGATGGTCCGACTAGAATGGGGGTGACTTGGAGGTTAGCCGTTCTAGTTGGGCTGCGCGGTAGTGGAGCCCAGCATGCTCGCTTTCAACTCTTAGGGAGTCTTGCAACCTCAATGCAAATCATAGTTTATCCACCCCCTCGAACAATCACAAACCCTCTAAGGAGGGTTTCTTGGTTGTTCGATGGCCATGGTGACATCATCCATCCAAGGAGGCATACACGCCACAACGCACTGACGCAAACCGGCATTCAAAGTGGGTTTGAAAGAAAACTGGGAGCATACTTCCTTCAATCTACAAATTTGGGGGCATAGTTCACTTGAAATAGAAAAGTGGGAGCGTTTCACCGGTGCATCCTAGGTTTATCAACTTTCCTCGCAGATGTGGAGTATTGAGCCTCATGTTTCCTCCACGATTCGTGCCAAGACATGAGCAACAATTCATCGTCGATGTTATTCTACCACACCGTTATCTGAATTTGAAAGAAACAAGACCGTGCGAGACTCAGTGAGTATTGTCCATGTACACTGTGACCAAGATGGCGGAGTCTTTCAACCCATGCGCGAATGTCTACAGATGCATGTGGCTGTCTAGTCTCCTCCCTTCCTCCCCAACCATGTTCGCATTCCTCGACGTCCAGTCCCTGCCCTCGCAGGAGCTGAAAAGGGTCCCCAAAATTGGTCATTGTACGTTGCATGTCGCATTGTTGAGGCTAGGATATCACAAATTCCCCTAGGACCATCGCACGGCTTGCCATGGCACCTGCCAAAATTCTCGCAGCGGGTGAGTTTGGTGCATGTGCGTACTTTACACATGTATGCGTAACATTCATCGCTTGCATGCCCTCATTCCATCCGCATGACAGCCTCAAGCTTGCTCGGTTTGCCGAGCATTCAGCGTCAAACCGTTTACACCATGTGTAGCGTTTGTAAGCAACTCTCGCCTGGACCTGAGTACCTGGATTTGTTGACGGCCAACCCAACCATCGATGATGTTGACCCTATCCTTCTCCAATTGTTTTTGGAGTAAGACGATGACATGCGAGAGTGCGATGAATGGGATGCGCAGCATCAGACTGCAATTTTAGCATCCATGACCCCTGGATCCCCCAATTTGAGACCCGTGATGTGAAAAGGTGGAAAAGCTATGTGTGTCTGTCCCAAACAGTGTTAGCCACCAAGTGGTATGTTTGAAATGTGCGCCATGGTTATCTACTATGGCAGGGTCCTTGTCTGGACTAGACTAAATTCTAGGTGCACGCCTTTGCATAGTTAGCTGCAAATTGAGCAACAAGCAATGTGACCGAGAAAAGCTAAATGATCCAACAAAGATTTATAGGTCACCCATGACCTCGCTTGCTACCCTCTCCCCTCCGCTCTATATACTTGAATTCAGTTTTTCTTTTTCTTTTCGTGTGCAGGACCCTTCGACAAGGATGACAAGGGACCACACGGGACCCAAATCCCTAGCGGTATGGAATTCCAGACTATGGAGGAGTATCGGTATGCCATAGAGAACTATGCAATCTAGCAGCAATTTCCCTTGAAGCGGAAGTATTCTGAGATCAGCGGTATCGCCGTGCGCTATTGTAGCTGCACAAGTGAGGGATGTAAGTTGGTGATCCACACACGCATGAGCAGCAAGTCACACAGTTGCGTTGTGTCATGGAGGAACATGAGTGTAATCGGAGATAAACGAAGGGAAATCCAACATTCATAACAAAGTGGGTCCTACATCGCATCCGAGACACCTGAGCACAAGATCCCACAACTATTGCAAAAGCACTCTGTGCCGTCATCGAAGAAGCAACACACAAGAAAATTGACTGCTAGCTGATATGGAAGGCATGTAGCAAGGCACAGGAGGAGGTCATGGGAGAGAAGGCAATCTTGTGGACCCTCTTCCCCACTTGCTACACCAAGGTGAGGTTGTATGCATTTTCGATGAATAGGTATACTTGTTCTACCATGTGGCATGCATTTCACCTTTGTCCATGCAACTCTGCCCATGCGCAACTCATGCCAATGGAACGGACACCATCACGGTAGCGGAACATTAGCACAAGAAGTTTTGGCAATGCTTTGTGGTGCTCGGGGCTTGCAAAAAGGCTTGGCCTCACGTTAGGTGCATTGTGACGCTTGACGACACGATTTTGAAGAACGCCTACAGACAAGTACTACTGATCGCCCAGTTTTTTTACGCAAACAACAACGTTCCAATGGCCTACACGATAGTCAGCCAAGAGGACGAGAAAACTTGGGACTGGTTTCTATTGTATCTTACAAACTTGTATTGGATGTTCCGCGAGGACAGGACTACCATAATCAGTGACAGAAACATAGGCCTTCGTACTACCATGCAGGAGCTACAACCTCATGCATTGCACAAACATTGTACATACCACATACAGAAGAACATCTGTGTTACGTAAAACAAGAACACCGCAGAGTTTTTTGGCAGTTGACGAACACATAGAAGTGGGAGGAGTACGACAAGCTCAGTGTGGAGGTTATGAAGACATATCATGTTACATTCCACTATGTCTTTGACTAGGATGCAAAGGACAACATCCCAGTAAGCCGGACAATTCCAATGGCACTGATCACAGCTTGATGCTTGTTTGAATGTGTAGTCTGACTGTGGATGTAGAATCTGTAGGAAAATTTGTGCAAGATCAATCCAAGAATGGGGTCAATCCATAAAGAATTGAGGAGGGTACGCCCAGCCAAAAGTTAGACCGGTCGAGGGGAAAACATGTGACAGGAATTCATCTCCAAGGACTAGGGCTCGATCCTCGGAAGACCCAACAAGGCCGAAGCGCACCTTGGCGCCCGGTTTATCAATTAATCAAGGATCATGCCAATTTCACATCAAAATGGCGTCTCGATGTGTCATTACCAAAAAGGGCGCTTCGGACAGTTGTCAACGGTGCTAGTGGTGCTTTTAGCAGCTGTTTTCTGTGGTTCATGGCAACAGCTATATCGCAACCATTCCTCCATGGAATGATGGAAGTCTTGGTGTGTTGGAAAGCTGGAGAGATGAGCTACAAAATCATGAGGCAATAGCGCTCATCCTTGGTCCATACTGAGCTGCATACGGCTCGACGACTTTGGGTCGCCTAGGATGTGTCATTATGTGTATGTAGTATTGTATGTTGATACTTGAATAACAAGTACAGTTTATACCCACTATGCCAAAAGTGTTCCCGTGCTCCCCTAAGATGTTCTTATGATTTTGTTTAGGTTAGGAGGTGCCGGCCTTCCCTCGGTCACCATGACGGTCGGTTGGTACTTGCACACCTCGGTTGATGATAGCTCACCGCCCCCGGTTTACACTTGGTATCAGAGCCACCCTTGGCTCAAGGGCACAATCATCTACGTGGCAACCTCTCTTATTCAGCGTAGACAAGCACACATCTCGTATCTCTGATGGATCTGAGTCCAAGGCCAGCCACACACTCCGATGGCAAGGCAATAACCGGAGGACCCGTTGAGGAGGAATTTGCACTGGATGCAAGATGACTTCATTCGGCACGTTCTCTATGGCCACGACATTTGATGCGCAAGGCAAAGCAATAGCAGCCATAGCATTCGAAAGTTACTCGCCAGCGTTTATGCAAAAATGGACCTGTTGGATAAGCAACATGCGTATCTCAGTCGAAAGCTCGCAAAGCGGCCAGTAACATCACCAGTGGTAGTTGCCACATCACCGAGAGCTGTGGTGGGCATCCTGAGCCCATCCAAGCCAGAGTCGTTTGACCCATCGAAGAAGGATGGGCCACCTCGACACACCTAGATACTCGGACTGGAGCTGTACTTTACCGCCATGGATACCTCAAGGTACGAGAGGCGCCGAGATTATGCCTTGACCATGTTCAGAGGGGCATTGTTGGATTGGTGGGCTCATGTGATGCCGTCCAAACCACAAGGTAGTGGAGTAGCAATGGTCGCCGGCATTGCAGCCGCGACCAAAATCTCAAACCCATCAGCTCCAACCTGCGCCAGTGGCGACCCTACCTTAAGTTGGCTGACCTTGTGGAAGGATTTCACTAGATCGTTCATCAAGGACTTCGTCGTGGATGATGTGAGGAACAACACGTGCGCCAAGTTGTATTGGCCTTACCAAACTAGCCAAGTCGCTGATTACACTAGAAGGTTTTGTGAGACTGTCGTCAACTGTGGCTTTGACTCTCATGAACTGTGCTTCCACTAAAGCAATAGCGTCAAGAACAACATCCACACTGTGATGTTGATGCAAGACCTCAATGATGACCTACCGGGGATGATCGCAGAAAATAAATGACATGACTTGTGCGTGCAACAGGCTGATGCCAACATCCACAACTCTTTTTGAGGTGGTTATGGCAAGCGGGCTGTGAGCAACGACATGTCCATTGAGATTTGAGCGTTGCAATAGTGGAAGTGCTACAACTGTGGCAAGCCTGGGCACATTGTGTGTGATTTTTGGAGTCCAAAGAAGAGCGACAACAAGGGTAAGCGGCAAGGGAAGGGGAAGGATGCCACAAAGGAAACAGAGAAAGCAACAAAGGGTCAAGAAACAAGGAGAGCCAATAGTAGATGGAATTTAACTGCCCACCCGAATGCCTTGCGACACTTAAGGAGGTTTCTGAGGTCAAGGCATGGAATTCAGGGTATGAGGAGGAGCAGCCCGCACTTTTCTAGGAGGCGCGAGTGAAAGGTGTCAAGGGAAAGGTGGAGAGTCAGTTGGATTGTGGCGCGAGCCACTATTTTGTGAGCATGGAGTGTGCTTGGAAGTGGGGCCTTGCACTCACGAGCAAGAAGAGGATCACTAACCAAGTGGAAGGCACGATTGAAGTGGGATACTTGGCCCATCTCCTCCCATTTGCGTGGATAAGCTTTGCGTATCATCCGTATACCGGGTGTGTCCAATGAATGATTATGATGTGATCTTCGGTCATGACTTCCTCCACAAGTACAACCCCACCATCATTAGGGAGGCGTGCACCATCTCAGTCAAGCTAAAAACAAGGAGTATCCCCTGCCTACGTGGTCCGAGGAAGAGGTTGCGGAGTAGAAGACTTGTGAGGAGGAAGTGCCGTAACAGTCGATGCCTTGCAAGGAGGAATCGGCATCTACGATGCTGAATTTGGTGTAGCTCGAGCGCGTGATTCAAAAGAGGGAGCAATTTTTTTTGGCGTTCGTGCATGATGTCGAGGACAATTTTGACGAATCACAGGACATGGTGCCTGTTGTGGCACATGGAGTGACTCTTGAGCAGCCTGGGGCCCAAGGCAAGTTTGCCGCAGTGCCCGAAGGGCTTCAAAAGGTGTGTATAGAGTTGGAGGACGTGTTCCCTGACACCCTCCCAGTGGGTCTGCCACCAAAACGGGACACGGATCATTGCATCGGCCTCAAACCTGAAGCACACCTACCTGTTTGTGCAACGTACCGCATGAGCGACGCGCAACTGTAGGAGCCTAAGAAGCACCTCACTGAGATGATAGAGTATGGATTCATTGGCCCATCCTCGTCTCCTTATGATGCACCTTTGGTTTCTTTTCCAGAAAAGTCAGGAGAGACACGCATATAAGTGGACTACTAGGTATTGAACGAGTTGACCATCAATAACCGATACCCACTTCCACGACCTGAGGAGATATTTGACCAGCTCCGTGCAGCTCAATTTTTCACAAAGATTGACCTTTGATCCGGCTACCACCAGATCCACATCGCAGCAGATGATGTGGAATAAACAACCTTTTGCACCAGCTATGGCCTGCATAATGACTGTGACTGGATAAGTGTTTCTCCATCTATTGTTCCTCAAAATTTTACCAACTCGTCTAATTTTTGTGTGGTTTGTGCTTGCATAAAACTGCTCAGAATTTAGTTACTGGTCTTGCACATTTGAGGATTCCAATGGCTGTGATTTCTCGGTACCATTGTATGAGTTTTATTCTTGGTGCCACCTACCATTGAATTCCTACATCCAAACATTGTATTCGGTGCTTTCAATCCTCTCAGTTGCTGCAAAAATTTATGGAAGATAATTCCAGATGCCAAATATTGCAATGCCTCATCTGATTTTGCATGTGAAGTTCTTACAATGACAACAGAGTTCAGCACATGTGATTTTGCTGCCGGTGATTATCTCTGGAAACGTCCATGTATGATCTATCACGCGGGATTGTTGACAAATTTGTTACAAGTGAAAGGGTACATCCAACTTTTTATTCAGTGGTCTGAAGGCCACAGTAAATGCACCCAGAGAATTATTCCAGTCTTGCGGTGGAAGTCAAGGATTCTTGCCTGTTTAGAATTTTCTGCTAAAGAGATAACATGCCTCTGGCCGACCAGGTGAGGCCGATATCTTGAGGAATAAATTGTGCTTCAGCAATCTCCTGTTGCCATTGAATTTCCTTAAGATTGGGCCACCAATGCAAGGACATGCCATGAAAAATTGAGGTCGTAAACCATCTTTCTACCTGTCGTTTTCTACCCCAGCACTAGTGAAGAACACCTCCAAGATCGCTAGATATGTCCACACCAATGTTCCTTATTAATTAGCAATATGTAATGGTTTGGAGAGGACACTTTGAGGCTTTCCAGCTTTAAATGCTTCTAGTACACATTTTTGTGCATCATTATTTGCTGTTTTTTGCCTCTTTTTGTCTCTCCAGATGTCATCTTGACAGGCAGTAGCAGCTGCAAAGGATTTGCTGAGTCCTTTGGGCCCGGCAAGAGGTTCATGAACGAAGTTTCTAGTCTAGCACCATGTTTTGGGTAGCCTATCACTCCTAGTGGCAATGATTTCTGAGGAGTCTGGTGCATTAGATCCAGCCCCTTCTATGGATCAATGAAGACAAAAGCCAAAAATGTCTTCTGTGATCCATAGGAAAAGATAGAAATGTGTTTCGAAAAAGTGAATATCATTCTTTCCTCCTCTTCCACCAAAATCGTCCTCTTGTTCAGTGGATGCAGTCCTTCTGTACTTGCATATTCCTATGTAACCATCAGACATTTCCCTGGATTATTACTAGGCATCCTCAAGCTCAAGTTAATCATTATTTCCTGGTTCATTGTTTTGTGCTACGCTTGTCCATCATATTTACTGAAACTTTCAGGCTAACACACCCCCTTTTTTTCACAATGGATACATTAGAAACCTACACACTGAAATCATCACATGGAGTATTGAAAAACCAGATTCAAACATGATGACACCTTGATGTTTTTTATGTGCATACAAAGACACAAATGGTGTCCCCCTGGCTGTTGTTACTGCACATTCATATTTTTTAGCAACACCAGGACGGGTTCGCGCCAGGAGGAGTTTGAGTGAATAGCAGCCAAGAGACAAGCAAAACGATTTTTGTGCATGATGGATGTGCAAGGAGACTTTTCAATAATGAAAAAACTGCCGAGACTACTAACATGAACATGACTCAACATAAAGATGCTTTTGATTTTTTACAAGGAAAGCCCTCGTTTTCTTATTAGTGTGTTGTATAAACTATAGCATAGCGTCGTTGGAATTTTCCGAACAGCATGACTGGGAAACCTGAACAGACAAGAGGGTTCACATTGAACCCTCCAGCAGGGAGAGGTGAGCGAGCTTGTAAGGAGCTTGCTTGCCAGTTGACCACCAAGAGGGAAAGCCCTGCGGTCTTACGCTCCCCATCTCTACCTGCAACATTGAACTCTCACCTGTTTCATTTCATTTTACCCTAGACCAAAAATCTACTCCATTCCCTTCCCTGTCCTAGAGCGTGTATGTGGTGCTCTGGAGGTATCAGAGGTAAAGAAAGCTTCCTCCTCCTTAGATACAGCTGGCAGGATGTGAAACAATGGCATGAGTGAGCATGTGGACCTGGTAGCTATGCATGAGCAACTACAGCAGAAACAGGCAGGTTGCTATGTCAGAAGAGTGCAAGCACCCAGTACCACAGCTACATCCACTCTGCTGCTGCACAGAAATAGCAGTGTGGAAGCAGCTGTTGCTGGAATCTACTTCCGTTGCAGCCATGGAAGCAGTGTGCACATAGCTATGGCAGCAGAGTGCAAGAAGCTACTATGGAAGCAATGCGGTGGCTGGGAAATTGGGTACGCCGCAGTTGCATCATCAATAGCACGTGCAACTGCATGAAAGGCAACTACGGCCACTCAATTCACTATCCTTGGTGTGGATGGAGCAGGCTTGTTGAGCAAGGCTGCTCACTAGAATTTTTATGTGCTATATTGACGTAGGTAGAAACCATAGCCACATTTGCAGTTGTTTTTGGACGTGGGGAAGGAACTGTAGCCATAGCTGGCAGAAACCACAGCAGCAACTGGCGGCAACCGCAGTGGCATCCGGTGATAACCGTAGTGGAAATTGGTGGCAACAGTAGCGTAATTGGCGCCACTTGCAAGAATGGCTGCTGCATCTCCCACAAGACCCTCATCATTTTCCAAACGACTTCCGCTAAAGTACGACTCTACAACACCACCTAGGCAGTCACCAAAAATGTTGTGGTGAATCCATTTCTCCTAACCTTTCCTCAACTCTCATGTATTCCTGAGCCTCTAGGGGGCTGGTAGCTTCATTGTTCCTTCCTCACAGTGTCACACAGCCTCAACAACCGGTGAATGTGGATTTTGGGCCCCATCAAGTGGTTCTGCAGCAGAGCTGCAATGCTATCAAATTTTCTTTGTAGTGCTCCACACGCCCAAAACCATACCCTCACAGTTCATCATTCCAATATCCTTGCCATTACTCTTTCAAAGGCACATGCTACCTGGACCTCTATTATTGGGGGAAGATCACCTGCCAGTAACTGATAGGTCGAACTTCTCAGCAGTTACAAGCCTAGCATGCCAAGTTGAGAGCTTGTAACACATTAATTTAAAAATTAAATTTTCAATCATGCCGGATTGTGCCACAGAGCACACCTTCGCACACAATACAGTGGTTGCATTCTATAAATGAGAGAAAACAAGGCCATTGCGAGTGCATGCCCAGGATGAGAATGAGCTAATCTCCATTTCTGACAAATTTGGAACATAAAGAAGGTCCAGATGATACATGAAAAACACAGATTTGAACCCTTAAATAGTTCAATCTAGTATGAAAAAAAAAAGAAGGTATTGGAGACATCAAATCAGCAGGACAAAGGATGAGAAAGCCGTCACCATAACCCTTTCATGTCCTGTCATCCAGTGCATATAAGGGGAAGCACCTCACTCAACATTCAGGTGGCATCATCATGCTGTTTGTTTTTGTAACCATTCAACATACAACCAAGCAGGCAAATATCACAAGGTGTGAAGCCATTATTCTGGTGTGTGGTGAAGCTACGCCACAACATCGACCATGGATGCACCCATCCTGACCAACACTGACCAACACATGTTGTACCAAAAGAACAAGTTTTTGTAGTGTTAACCGGTCATTCTTCTTTGCTCAAGAACATGTCCCCTGTTTTTCCTTGTTTCTCAACATGCACAGATAAAAATAGACTGCCTATAATCATCTTTCTGAAATTAACTGTCCTGTTTCTATGTCCATCGTTCCATAATGAAAAACTTCATTAAAATGGCTGGAATAACTGACAAACTAAGTGAATTATTCAGGTCCATTGGAATATTTTGGACGGTTCAATAACCAAAGAGGAGTGTTTTGGCATTCGCAACTAAACTTTAGAGAGGAATCGACCTGAGAAACTTGAAAATCCACGAGGTGGCCACCGGAGACTCTACATCGAAGAACTGTAGGGCTCACTATATCTTCTTAAGTGTGGACTGCCTTCCAAGATAGAATCTGTTAGGGCATGCAGGCCCATGCAAAACCGCCATGAGCTATGGGTGTGAGGGGCAGACAGTGAAGGCCAAATCTGGCTGAGTGTGAAACGCATTAAGAACCAGGAGAGAGTACAATGAGCCCTACTAAGAGCTTATGTACTGGGGACTGGCGGCTAGCCCACCAGGCCCCGTCATCCCCGTCGCACAAAAAGGCACGCACGGGGAATACACTTGTCACAGAACACAAAACCACACAACGGAGGTCTCCCGAGGCACCGGAACAGTCAACCGTGTGCCCGGGTCTCGACCAACGAGAAAACATGCAATGTACCCCATACCCATCCAGACTCTATGGTGACAATCACACACTATCGGCTAGCCAGGCTAGGCAAGTTTAGGCCTCCCGAGACGTCAGAACATTTCATCGGAAGTTTGAGTCTCAGCTACATGCAAGTTATACACGTCTGATCACCAATCAGTGCTGGGTCTCCCGGGGCAGTGGTACAGACCACCAAGTGTCCGGGTCTCAACCACCGAGGCTGAAAGAGCAGTTTCTGAAACACACAGAATCAAAAACCAGTTAGCACAACATGCTTTCCGAGTCTCGGAAGCAACACTAGTACCATCGGGTCTCCTCGTTGCACCGGTACAATTTACCGGGTGTGCGAGTCTCGACCCACTGAGAAAAGTATCCCAGTTCCCGAAAAACCAACCAGGCTACCAGAAAGCATCGGTCCCGTTTCACCGGCACTACCGTAGGTGCTTGAGAAGTCTTCAGAGGCCTGTCGTGTTTTCATGCTCTCCTCTACCGTGTACCACCAACGTGGGGTATATGGGTAGTCCATCTCCGTCGCTCGTGATGGGTGGAAGCCACATAAACCAACACTCCCCCTCGCTGACATAGCCGTCAATGCAAGAACAAGTGAGCCAAGACATGGAATGATGGTTGATACAAAACCACGGCGAGCACCAATGAACCATACACATACACTGACTCCTCCTCTAAACACAGAGGGTAAACCCGCTGTCCTCGGGAGCACAATGAAGGGCACAAGGTCTCCTCGTGACACTGGTACAATCCACCAAGAGTCCGGGTCTCTACCGTACAAGGAGTCTCACACATGCACACACACAAGGCAAGAGGGTCTCCTCGCGACACTGGTACAATCCACCAGGTGTCCGGGTCTTGACCAACAGACTACTATGATCCACATGCAATCACATGCATATGGCATACATAGGCGCATAACATGAGTCACACGCCGGCTGCTGTAACACACTTGAGGCAGAGCAAAGACCCCTCGTCATGCATCTCTTATAACGTCGCAACAGGTTGAAGTCCACACAACACTCCCCCTCAGCAGAGGAACACTGACATACTAAATTGTGGTGTTGATGTCGTACTGGCCAGAGCTGATGCCAGAAACAACTGCTAACTCCAACAAGCACTGACATGGATAACTCCTCTCTCTATGATCCCCGGAAAGTAACGTGTCGTTACTGCACAATGAAGAAACTGCTCCCCCTGTCATGCACGAGTCCGCTGCCATGTGAAGGATGGAGCTCTGGCTGCCACCATAGTCGCCGTCTGTATACCTTATAGAGCATGCCAATGCTCGTGATACCACCACGAGTCCCAATCCTCAGTCTCTCCTCTCTCCGCTGTACAGTGGCGAATCAGGGTACGCCGGAGGGCAGGGAGTAGGTGAGTAGTTTGTAGTCGTGGATGAAGTTGTGGAGCTGGTGTTTGAGGCGGGATGGAGAACCCTGAAGCACAAGGGTGCACCACCACATGGGGAGGAGAGCTGGCACACTCAGCCAGGACCACACAGGTGGAAGAAGATGAAGATGGAGTTGCTGAGACAGGGGGAGGAAGATCAGTGACAGGAACAGATAAAGAAAGTGGAGCGATGATGGAGTCATCGAGATCGAGGATGGCGGATACTGAAGGCATGCTCACCTCTCCCGTGGCACTGTCTCCATCGGATGTTGTACTCAGAGCTGGCATAGGATCCTCCCCAAGGATGGGTGTGCAAAACCCTAATAGTGGAAAGCTCATGTTGAGAGAAGTGGTGCTCCCCTACGCTGACAGTCGCTCCCGCGCTGCCATCACCTCACGTTGCAGTATCTCCGCACGCTCCTGGAAGTCCGCGTAAGCTACCTTGAACATGCGGAGGTGGCCCATGTCTGCCTCACGTAGGACCAACTCTTTCTCCCTCGATGCTCCACACACAGACTACAGAAATCACAAGTACAACTCCATGTACTTCTCTGCTGCAAAAGACAATGGAGCTGGTGCTGCTACATGCCCCTAGGGATCAACCAAACTTGCAATAAGCTGAGATGCTCGACAATCAGACGCAACTGAAGGTGTCGCATCCCGACCGCAGCTCATGTCTTTCAAAGGAGGAGGAATGAGCGGTCGCATGCCGAGAGAGAAGGAGAAGGTAGAATCGTCAGATTCCGTGGAGTACATGGAAATTTTGTCCGTGCAGGTACTGCCACTCTCATCGTTGAAGTGATCTGTAGGGTCACCAACAGATAGACACGTGAGGGCAGAACGGAGCTACTTCTAATGAGGTAACTCCATCTTCCTGGTCTGATCTGCTGCACAGTCCTCAGCTACCGGCATAGTGGATACAACTATGTAGGACCCCGGCTCAACAACCGATCCAATGTCAGTCAAGACAGCTAGCAAGCACAGCTGGCCCTCGTGCATCATCTTGCCGGGAAGTACGGTCACTGTCACCCGCTCGATGATGGAGTGAAGATCATTACCCGAATGCATCACGTGTACCGCTGCTCGTCCGTGTGTACAGAAACCCATAAACTCTGAGAACGTGGGCAAATCCTGATGCTGAAGCTGGTCGTTGGGTAGCGCCGATGACAAGGTCGAGCCTGCTGTGTCTTCTATAGCACATATCCCAGTGATCTCCCATCCGCTTCAGGCCCTGGATCTCGGCGAGCATGACCGCGAGAGGTCCAGTGAGTGGACCCGCCAACTCCGACAGATCCTCATCTTATGGAGGACGTGAACTCTCACTAGACCAAAACCAAGGCGGATGCCAACCTCAGGGCGCGTCTAGCATCGACGCCAACGGTGACTTCCATCACCACAGCAATAGTAGGCAAATGCACAAGATGCCTGCTGCCATGTCGGCAAACTCATCTCGAGCCCCTGAGAATGGGGGATGAGGAGAGCACCTGCTCTCGATGGTAAAGCACCAAGCCCCGGGAGACTCCACCACTGTTGGACACTATCACTATGACGAATCGTAGTGCTGAGGTCAACAATCGTGACCTGACCGAACGAGTTGCAATGCCACATGTCTGGAAAAACATGCGGATGACCGGCCGCTGCTGCTACTGCTGCTACCACTCCTCAAACTGCACTCACTGGGATTTGTGCCACCCTCGAAAGTGCTACTGAACGCGCGATCGTTGGTTTGCAACTGAGGACACGGTCAAGGTGAAAGATGCTATGGTCATAAGAGGTGGGCGGCTGCAGTTTGAGTTACAACTCCGTCAGTAAGGGGAGAAGCTGCTCCTCAAACGCCACCAGTCTTTTGTATTTGTTTTGTTTCTTTTTTCCTCACCAAATCATTTGCTGATTTGTCCAATGACCCCACGCTCAGGAGTTACTCAATTACCCCCTTCTGCCGGATGCCGTGGTCCCCCTTTTTTCCCTCCTTTGTTTTGGTTTTGTTTTGGTTCATCGCTCCTGCTCATATGCGCCCACTCCCCCTTGTCTCGATTGCCCCTGGAGAAGAGGGGGCAGTTGGACACGGGGGAGGGAATTAAAAAAAGAAAAGAGCGCGGGGGGTCAGGTCTCCCCTTGGTATTGACTGGGCTCGCTTGCTAGTTGAGCGAGCGGGCTAGGAGGGGCTGAGGGATAGCCAAGGGGGGGGAGGGAACCTGTTTGCCCCTCTGAACCCGCCCCTCCGTCGGTCCGCCGACGGGCCGACGGGGTCGACGGGGCTGACAGGCCCCCTTCGAGGGGGCCCCTCTCTGGGGGCTCGACAGGGCCCCTCCGAGGGAGCCCTCAGAGGAGGGCTGCAAGGCCCCTCCGGCAGCAGCAATTGCTGTTGCGGGTGCAGCTACTACGATTGATGCTGCTGCTGCTGCTGCCGCCGCTGCTTTTGCTACTCTACACAACAGCTACCGCTGCTATAACTGCTGATGCTACTCCGTCTACTGCTGCTGTTGCTACTGCCGCTGCTGTGCTACAAATGCTACTTCTGCCCCCGCAGCCACTGCTTCTGATGCCACCACCACTACTACTGCTGTGGCTGCTGCTACTACTTTTACTGTTGCCATTCCTACTGAACTGCTGCTGCTGCTGTTACTGCCGCCGCTACTTCCACCACAACTACTGCTGCTGCTGCCACTGCCCCTGTTGTGTGCTGCTCACCGCCCTTGTGGCGTTCACGTGCAATCACCTAGCGCTCCCTCACACTGCTACCGACGTGATGCCACGTGGCGCGTTCTCTTTATGTTCCGCCTGTTATGCTTCTGCTGCTCACATGCCCTCCTGCGCTCTGATACCAAGATAGAATTCGTTGGGGCATGCAGGCCCATGCAATACCGCCATGAGCTCCGGGTGTGAAGGCCAAATCTGGATAAGTGTGAAACAAATAAAGAACCAAGAGAGAGTACAATGAGCCCTACTGAGAGTTAACATACGGGGAACTGGCAGCTAGCCCACCGGGCCCCGTCATCCCCGTGGCACCAAAAGGCACGTACGGGGAATACACGTGTCACAGAACATGAAACCACACAACAGAGGTCTCCCGAGGCACCGGAACAGTCAACCGTGAGCCCGGGTCTTGACCGACAAGAAAATATGCAATGTATCCCATACACATCCAGACTCTACCGTGACACACACACATTACTGGCTAGCAAGGCTAGACAAGTTTAGGTCTCCCAAGACGTCAGAACATGTCACCAGACATCTGAGTCTCAGCCACATGCAAGATATACACGTCTTATCACCAATCAGTGTTGGGTCTCCCCGGAAAGTGGTACAGACCACCAAGTGTCGAGGTCTCAACCACGAAGGCTAAATGAGCAGTTTCTGAAACACACAAAATCAGCAACCAGTCAGCACAACACGCTTTCTGAGTCTCGGAAGCTACACTAGTACCATCGGGTCTCCTCGTCGCACCGGTACATTTCACCGGGTGCGCGGGTCTCGAACTCCCAAGAAAAGTCTCCTAGCTCCCGAAAAATAAACCAGGCTGCCAGAAATCATCGGTAGCATTTCACCGGCACTGTCTTAGGTGCTTGAGAAGTCTCGGGACACTCCGGAGGCCTGTCGTGTCGTCATGCTCTCCTCTACCTTGTACCACCAACGTGGGGTATATGGGTAATCCATCTCCGTCGCTTGTGACGGGTGGAAGCCACATAAACCAACACTCCCCCTAGCTGACATAGCCGTCAATGCAAGAACAAGTGAGCCAAGACATGGAATGATGGTTCATGTGAAACCACGGCGAGCACCAATGAACCATACACATACACTGACTCTTCCTACAAGCACAGAGGGTAAACCCGCTGTCCTCGGGAGCACAATGAAGGGCACAAGGTCTCCTCGTGACATTAGTACAATCCACCAAGTGTCTCGGTCTCGACTGTACAAGGAGTTTCACACATGCACACACATAAAGCAAGAGGGTCTCCTCGTGACAGTGCTACAATCCACCAAGTGTCCGGGTCCTGACCAACAGAGTACTATGATCAACATGCAATCACATGCATATGATATACGCAGGCGCATAACATGAGTCACACGGCGGCTGCTGTAACATACTCGAGGCAGAACAAAGACCCCTCGTCATGCATCTCTCGTAACGTCGCAACAGGTTGAAGTCCACACAACACTCCCCTTTGGCAGAGGAACCTGACGCTGACATACTGAATCGTGCTGCAGATGTCGTACTGGCCAAAACTGATGCCAGAAACAACTGCTAACTCCAACAAGCGCTGACATGGATAAATCCTCTCTTTGTGATCCTCGGAAAGTTACGTGTTGTTACTGCACAATGACGAAACTGCTCCCCCTTTCATGCACAAGTCTGCTGCCATGTGAAGGATGGAGCTCCGACTGCCGCCATAGTCGCCGTCTCTACACCATCGGGTCTCCTCGTTGCACTAGTACAATTTACTGGGTGCGCGGGTCTCGACCCGCGCACCCAATAACCAGGCTGCCGGAACGCATCGGTTGCGTTTCGTTGGCACTGTCATAGGTGCTGGAGAAGTCTCGGGACACTCCGGAGGTCCGTCGTATCGTCACGCTCTCCTCTACCCTATAGCACCAACGTGGGGTATATGGGTAATCCATCTCCGTCGCTCGTGAGGGGTGGAAGCCACATAAACCAACAGTAGGGCTGGGCTCATTTGTACGTGTAAGGATTTTCTTTTATGAAGGCATGAAATGTGGTGTATGATGCGCCTCGCTGAGTTTTCCAATAATCGAAACACTGTGAAGGAAGGATGGTTGTTCTAAGTCCCTGGAAGGTTCCTCCCACCACATGAGTAAAGATGGACAAGGCCTCTTGCAAGTAGTTTCCTGGAACGTTGCCCCAAGGGTAACGGATCATCCCACAAGGGATCTTGCCAAGGATTTCCTGCATCTTGGCTGGGATGGAGACCTTGTGCATGGTAACGCATCATCATCCCAAGCTCGTCAGATGTGACTCAAGCTGTGGCACGACTCAACACAATCAATGCATGTACACCTTCTTGATACAACTGATGTCACAGGATATGATCTAGCTCAACAACAGCCTTACATTGGGAGGTAGGAGTGGATGTCCCTGGCTGCGGTGGGGGTAGTGATGCGATGGTGTGGAGGATGAAGAGAATTCTACACATGCCACGTATAGCCTACATGTGATGCATAGCTATGGGATGGGGATCTCTGTATTGGTACCGTGGTGGGATTAGTTGCAGCTGTCGTGGCCCACTTGTCGGCCACTCCCATTTCCACTAAAGCTACCTGTGTTAACCTTGTCAAACTCATTCCCCTTGCTCTTCCGCCGTTCTCCTGCCGTTCTCCCGCCGTCTTCCCCTGGGTCACAACCATGGTAGTGCCAGGAGGAGGGGGGAA